>CM062288.1:513376-537831 GCA_031216915.1 Pictodentalium vernedei | reverse complement strand
TGTGATTTATCAGAGAGTCACTGGCGATAATTAGATCGAGGATCTCGGATGAGAATAATGGGTTATTACTGATATAAGTTGCAGAGCTGTCATTCATAACCACATGAAGGTTATGCTTTTTAGTGATTTCAAGGAGGGCTTCACCGTTAGGGGAGGTTTTGTTACAGCCAAAGTACAAGTGTTTGGCATTGAAGTCGCCGAGGAAAATGCAGTGGTTTGTATTTCCTTGTAAAGAATTCAAAGACAGTGTCAGAAACAATTTTGCTTGGGTCGTTATAATAACAAACAATCGCGATGTTTTTATTGTCTACAGTGATTTCAGTAGCAATCACCTCTGCGTCGAGGTGATTAGTTTTTATGGTTTTGGTTTTGATGTTCTGCTTTATTAGAAGAGCGACGCCGCCACCTTGGGTGGTTAGTCGGTCTCTTCTAATAGTGCTGAACCCACTTATTGAGAAATTTCTGCTGGGTTGAAGCCAACTTTCGCAGATGCAGACAATGTCTGTGCCTTCGAAGTATCGGCTCATTTGAAGTTTTTTATTGCTAACGCTTCTAGCGTTCCACACGGCTATTTGTAAGTTATTCATAGGGGGGGTGACATTTAGTCGCGGTGTTTGGATAGAGATAAGCGGTGGCTTTAGTTAATTTTGATGGCGGCCTTGACTATGGATTCAGAGATCTGGGTCTTGAAAAGCCGAGAAGCGGATCGGCTAACATCTCGACAGATGTCACCTAAGTTGGTGTTTATATGCTTCTCCAACACTGAGTGAAGTGCACCTGCGATAAGGGAGCACACAACGTGGGGGGATGAGGGCATTGTCAGGCTTGGTTAGGTTTAGGTTTTTGAGTTCTATATTTGTTTTTACCTTCTTGTAATGGGGACACCCGCGGTAGTTGCTAGGGTGGTCCCCTTTACAATTGGGGCAGGAGGGGGGGACTCTAATCTACATGATTTGGTGAGGTGATTACCTCCACACATCATGCAGGTTAAGGTCCCTTTGCATTTGTTGGCTAAATATCCGAACTTCTGACACTTGTGGCATTGTATCGGGGGAGGAGTACTTCTGTATTCCTTCGCCATGTGTCGCCTATTATTGATATGTATTCCATTGGCTAACAGTTTTTGATTTGCTTTCCCGATTTGGGCATATGGCTTTGATTTTCCAGGTCGACTTCCCGGTGGTCTTGGACGTAAATCTTTCCCATTTGCAATTCTGTAACCCTTGATTTATGAGTTCCCATTGGGCGTGTCAGGGTGAACCCTGGTGATTACTACTATGAATCCAGGGGGGGTTGGGTCCTTTGTTGTTCTTTTGGTTGTTTTTGCCCTTTTCCTTATCCTGACCTGTGGCATTGGTGGAAGCGAGGGGATTCCGCTTCCCCCTGTTGTTGTTGGAGTTTTGGTTTAAGATTTTTTAAGTGATCAATATTGTTTACTACTACCTTATTCCAGGGTTTTTCCATGAGAGATGGGATACCGGGTGAGGTATTCAGATCTGAGGCTTGCTCAGACCCTGGTCCAGAGGCGGAGGCAGAGGTGTTAGAGGGGGAGGAGGGGCAGTTCCTCACTTTTTTTTGTCTGTCTATCGACAGTGTGAATGAACCCATCCTCATCCACTAACTCCTGTGTTTCCCCCTCAGCATCTAAACTTAATTTCTTTCTTTTGTTTGGCGTTTTGGTGGATGTAGTGGTACTAACCCAGTCCTCTGGTGATTTGACCTGACTGTAACCCAGACCTTTCTGGGAGGCCAACATTTCGATGATATCTTTGTCAGGGCAGAAAGCCTTGTAATTCAGTGGATCGACGGGGTCCTGCAAACCTAACTCGTCCCTACTCTCTGACGGTCTGAGCACCCGGTTCGCCCCTTTTAATCACCTCCCGGGTAACTTTGACCCCTCCCGCTACTTCAGCGTACGTTTTTTGCCCCCTAGTCTCTTCGGTGTCTAACACTATTTCACTAGCAAGTGTAGTTACGTTTTGATTTTCAGGGACCTTGTGGACCTCCGCCACTACCTGAATCTCCCTGACAGGTGAAAACAGGTGTTGGTGGAGTGAAACTCCCCCTAATCAAATCCCTAATGAAAGCCTCTTTTTCCTCGAGTTTAGCGTCCTTTTCTTCTATTTTTTTCAGTGAGGTGAAACTATCTGTTCACTAAGTCCTCTCAGTTCTTCCATGAACTGGGCATGAGAGTACCCATCGCAATCTGACTTGGTACATGTATGGTTTGTCATATCGTCACCCCCCACATTGGAGTTATTAACAGTAAATAGGTTAGGACTTACCTTGCTCCCTTGGGATGAAACCCTCCTTGCAATATTCTCTTTATCCCTCTTGTCCTGCTTCCTTCTTTATTGTCCTCCCTCCTCTTTTCCTGGGTATTTAAAGAAGACTTTTTCATAAAAGATGCCATTCTGTTTTCTACTCTATTCTCCTTTGAACGATTTGAACGATTTGACACAGTCGTGTAGTAAGCCGTATATATCAACTGCGTACAGTGTCGATGAATAAACAACATCTCAAAAGTGTTATGCTTTATCAAACCAGTGCTGAAAAACCCTATTAATTAGCTCAGCCCACTCATAAAAAGTTCCTGTATAAATAGACACAGAGATCTTAATTGAACCGGATTAACAGTGACTGTATTATGTAATCATATGTAACAACTGGGGTAATTTGGAAGACAACTTTTACAGGGACTGTACACGTAATGAAGGTGGTATGAACAACATCCACAAAATATGAAGCCTTCAAGTGCTGGTACTGACACTTCATAGTAAAGCCCAAATATGGGCTTCCAGTTAATAGGTTTCGCTGAAGAGACAGTTCATATAACGAGATACGTTTCTCAAAACCACAACGGATCTGTAGTGTAGAAACGCCACAACAGAACCCCTCTTCTCGACAATAAAATTGGACATTGGGGTATGTACAAATGTTTTATTTCAAGTGTTAGGAATATTCTCATGAAACAATATTGTTCTCATTTTGTTTGTGAGTCTGAATGTTTATTATTACCGATGAAAATGTTTGAAGCGATGGGTGAAAGGGAAATCACGGAAGTGCACCATAGAATGTCTGTACACCCATTTTAGCTGTCACGTGATATTCTCATACACCCCGTTAAACTTCGTACACTCCGTTGGGGTTGAATGTACCGTACTGGATTCATTGGTTTACTGACCAACCAGGAAGCTTGCATAATTTTAAGAGGGTAATAAATCACTACACATACAGTATGTGGAGAGTGTATTATCACTAAATCACCCGCAGAGTGGAGATTCCACCCAAGCAATAATTTCAAATTTGTTGCAAGGGCATAACAAACACAAGCAAAGTTTCAACCAATGGACCTCCGGGTTAAACCCGGAGGTCCATTGGCTGAAACATCGCTTGTGTTTTTTGTCCACATGTACGAAATTTGAAAGTTATAGTTTGGGTGATAACTCCACTCCGCGGGTAGTTTAGTTACAATTCACTCTCCACGTACTGTACCATAGCATATTATATATGCAGTGGGTATACCACTTCCCGGATCTAGCGGGAAGGAGCCGAAGTTTTGCATGGAAAAAAAGTTGCTCCGGTTGGCGGGGGCGCGGTGGCTCAGTTGTTAGAGGTGCAGGCTGCAAGCTGAGAGGTCTTCGGTTCGAATCCCACCTGCGGCAACCGCGTTGTTTGCCTGGGAAAGACACTTCACCCCCATTTCCCACGTGGGGGCACGGTGACGTTGTGTACTAAGGCGTACTGCACGTCGATGGTGCACCTGTCTTCAAGCAATGCTAACCCTGCTTGTGTGGAGTTGGTATGTTGGAGAGCTGACAGTTGCTCGCCGTTGCTCGGTGGTTCTCTCCGGGTACTCCGGCTTCCTCCACCCGTAAAAACTGTCACGGTCATGGTTAGCCGTTGTGCAGAAATATGTGACCTTAAACACCAATAAATAAATAAATAAATAAATGCTCCGGCTGGGTGGGGGGGGGGGGGGTGGGCGGGTCTGCCAAAAAATTCCAGACACGGGGTAGGGGTGGGTGGGTCCATTGACCCGGAAAAAACGTGGAAATGACCCAAATTGCAAATTTTTTCCTGCACTTGAATTCATTCAAAGAATGATGTTCTTGTACCTTTAAGATGATTCAGGGTGGTGAATAGAGTATTTTTAAACATGCTTTGGAGAGAATGTAGGGTATAGACAAGCTCAGAGGAGACAAAATGTTCTCTGAAGATTCGCAAATTCGACAACTGAAGTGGACATTAAAAACATTAACATACACTGATCAAAACTGAATAATCTGCAACTGAGTTTTGTTATGAGCACTTTTTTCAATTCAACCAAACTGACTCATGTAGAATTACCCAACTGAATTCATCTATTGATACACTTTAACAAAATATGTCTTTGCTCTATAGTCTAGAGAACCAACTCATTTGAGTTTGCCTAATCCCACAGCTCATCTCTACACATGTAAAAAAGCAAAAAACTGTCATATTCATTTTGCTCAGTTTATATAAAATGTAAACTTGACTAAAATCAACAAAAACATATTCAACTATGACTTGGTTGAGAAGTTAACTCTATGAAAAAATTAAGATATTGGTAAATCGAAAATGTTGTGATAAAAATAAAACCTTGAATATAAAATAAAAACATCAATCAGAGCCCCAGTGGGGACATGTTTGCCGGGAGAAATGGCATAACTAAGTTTAGCGAGTACCACCCAACAAGTAAAATTGAAATATCCCAGACTGGTGAACATAAGATTAAGTTCTGAATATGTCAGATATGTCATGCTTCAAACTGATTGCTTTATTTTACATTTTATTTGACATTCTCCACTGCACCACTGATTTTAGCCCTCACTCAGGTTCAGGTATCACAACTAGGGCTGTCACGATCAATCGATTAATCGATTGTTGATCGGTCACGGCGAAATCGATTAGTATTTTTTTTCGTTGTCGAATAATCGGTAAATTGTATCCCGTTTCAGATGTTTAATAATTAAAAGAAAATTTGATGAAAAAACTATTGTTTCTAAAGGTATTGAGTTAAGAACATCGATGTTAAACCCCAAGAAGCCGTTGGAAGCATTTGTCTTCCAGGTACATTCATCAAAGCTTTGATGTTCTGAATCTTTGAACCGTCAGTGTAATAATCAAGACCGGTCGGCAGTTGCGAAGATCGCAACTGCCGACCGGTCTTGATGATTACACTGACGGTTCAAAAGTTCAGAACATCAAAGCTTTGAATGTACCTAAAAGTTGATCGTCTTCGTTTACTTGAGGTAGGTCAGCTGACTTGAACTTCATCTTTATCGACTTCAAAGAGAGGGAGAGGGGTGGGGGGTCATCTAGGTACGATTAATCGATTATTATCGATTATTTGCGACGATTAATCGATTCCTAAAATTAAAAAATCGTGACAGCCCTAATCACAACTCACGTGTAGTGATGTCAGCATTGCCTCGCAAATAGGATACCTTAACTTTTGAGCATCAAATTATGGCATGTAACAAAGGTATATGGTGCTAATAAAGAATTACAGGGAGTAGAATGTGTCTCTCATAAAACATTTCACCTCAACACAATTTATATGACAAATCTCTGTTTTGATAACTTTGTTAAATCATTTTACATGGATTTATAACATGAGGTTGAATTTCAATTTAGAATTACTTCCCTTGTATTAGTTTTACGCAGAACAAACTAAAATTTGGAGATGCACAATAGCATAGAAAACGGACCACTAATAATTGGCCAGGTTTCAGCAGTGTTTTGAGCTCCGGAATGAAATATGGGGTGGGTCCCCGCGGGAGGGGTGGAAAAAATTTACAGTTTTGGGGGTGGTGGGTCCCCGGCAGGCGGAAAAAAAAATTTTTAGACCCTGTATATGCAAATTTTTTCCAGACATACCCTCCCCCTGCTCCGGCGGGAATTTAACATCACCTGTTCCTACAAAAGTTCGCGTACAAAAAGGACGATTCATCGCAGCTATACTACTGAGAGAGAAAGAGGGCGCTGTTATGGCCTCATTATCTTTACCGACACGCAATTGCAGTCTTAATTATTTGAAATAAATATTAGCAGAAAAGGGGAACCAGGACTCTCGCTTCTTAAGGTGTGACCAAAGATTTTAAGCCACTACTTTAGAGTTGAGAATAATGCACATTTCGGGATCCATTTTTGTCATATCTCACCCCACGACCTCCTCCCACCCCATCAGGGCTCAAAATAAGCGGTGTGTCGCGTCGCTTTTTGCTATGCAAAACTTGCAAAAAGCTACACCAATGTTCAATTATGTATAGCATTTTGCGATACAAGATAATCAACTGCAGCCTATTAGGCTGCAGTTGATTATCTTGTATCGCAAAATGTAAATGAAAATTTGCAAACAAATTTGAAAACTAGTTCACTGACGCTTTACTTCTGATTGTGGAACATTCCAGGCATAACTCAGATTAACTCTCCATCAAGCATCATTAGCAACTTCATATGTGAGATGAATTCTATTGGTTTAAATTCTTCCTGTTTTTACAACATTTTGCATAAAATGTACATTAAAAATAACTTCAAGCTCATCAAATTAAAAATCCCACTTCCATTTTAAGAACTCTGTTGAACAACCAAGACACTATTTGAAAATATCCAAGTCCATGCAACCCTTAAAGACAGTTCAGTTGAAAAAAAACATAGTAAATGTTTCATGTGTTGCACCTCATTTGGAAATGCCCAGAAATGGATGGAAACTATTCTATCTACTTAGAAGAATTCAATACAAAAACAGCATAACATAACTCTGGTATACAAAAATAGCTATGTAATTTTTACAAAATGCTATTCATTTTTTGGAAATTTGTAGCATTTTGCTACGCAAAGAAAAAAAGTTATTTTGAGCACTGCACCCCATCGAGGTGAAACACTGTGTTTTTATTCTTACCGCGCCAATAAGTCACTTGGTCACCACTGATATGAATTGGTGTATGGGTGCCCTTGTACCATGTCGCACCTCTCCACCCACCCACCCTCCACCCACCCACCCACAGTTCCCAATCTACCCTCTATCCCTGGTTGGCTGCCCACATGATGGGGTAGGTTGGGGTGGTAAAAACTCTCATAATTTAAAAAATAATTTGACATTTCGTCACCTGAGTGCTAGAATGTTCTATGTCCCCTATGGGACTTAGAACATTCTAGCACTCAGCCGACGATTTGGTATTCAGCTTTCTCTGAGGCTTCTGTGGTAAAGTTTGTTCAAAGTAAATGTGTGCGATAATAACTGCAGTCATTCTGGGAGGAGCAAAATTTTTGGCCTTGACCAAGTTTCAACACTGCTGGGCCAGTTTGAATGAAATTTGGAAAACCAAATTAACCAATATTAGCTGTGAACATGAACATCAGTCTAATCTTCAATACAGATAACAAAACACCGCCTCTTTTGCGAATAGCCAGAGTGCCGGTATCAGGCTTATTATATATCATTATGCCGCAAGTACATAAAACAAAAACGTTATTCCCCATTGACATCGACAACGCCGGTCAGGAAAACCATAGATAAAAATTCCTTATTTCATTTATTTACTATTATTGTTATTTTTATATAGGTAAAAAACTATGGAAACTTGTATTCAACCCCGGATGCGTTTGCCGACTGCAGGGTATGCTGTGGAATGTAGCTTATCTCGTCACATGATATACACATAATTATTTGCACAACATGAACAGAAATTAGATATTGACCCGCTGAGCAAGCTGACGAAAGTGAATACACTGAACTGAATTCTTCTAAGTCCCCAAGCATAACCCTTAATTCATTGGCTCTCCTAATACTGACCGACCAATTAATTAACACTACAGTTATTTTCCATGTCGCCTAGACAAAAGTCTCACGCAAAACCATTGGACCGCGTGAAACTACAAGTCTAATCTTCAATACAGATGACATAACACAACCTCTTATGCGAATAGCCAGAGTGCCGCCAAAGAATGTCCAAAAGCATAGAGAAAATGGATATTAATTAAATAATTAATTTATGAATTTAAATTGAAAATCGAAGCGTTTGTCGCATATATTACAAATCTACGTGATAATCATAAATCTGTCCTATATGCTACAAATTGTAAGCAATGGAAAGGAAACAGAGCAACCACAGGCCCACAGTCTACAAATCTAGTGACTGAGTAACCATAAGGCGTAATTCTGAAGAATCCTGGGCATTGCCGCACTTGGCTGACTCACTCCGCCATCTGCCGTGACGTTTCCAACAACGCTCGTTAACTCCGGTGTTAGCGGCCGCAGTAGCACCACCTGCTCTCAGAGAATGAAGTCCTATGTTGGCGTCTCCCACCACTTCACGTACCCTGCTTACTATACATTCTCTGGCTCTTGAATAACTGAGTGGTTTATTTTTGTATTTTAATTTGGTAATATTACCCGAACGAAACAATGGACGAAAGAGAAAGCTATCTCCCTCGGAATCCAATTTTGCAAATTCCATGTACCTTTTTAAAACGGACAGAGGACATGCTGTTGAATTCCCCTTAGCAATGACTACTTCACTTCCCGAACGATATTGGTCTGTTTTACTTCTTGTAATTTTAATTGAAGTGTGATCATCGTGAAAATTGATGTCTTCACACTGCAAAGAGCTTAATTCATTGAATCGCATGAAACCAGTGAAACCTAAAACTATCATGGCTAAATCCCTTGCTATGATGCTATCGCTAGGTCGGTATACATGAATATTTAATCACACAAATCTATAATATCACATGATACAGGTTCTTTTTTGACCACTTTCCTTTGTCGAAGCCTTTTTGCCGATTCTACAAAGTTACTGATGAAACCATTTTCGATGGGGTCAGAAAAGCCAAACAGTTCATGATACCATTTGATGGCAAATTTTGTGGTTGAATTAACACACGATGAAACGTTATTATTGAGTAAATGAGTAAATATAGTGCCACTTGTATAGAGCTAGCAGGAATATCTTTACCTCCCAAGTTCGCACACAAAACACACTCCAGTTTCTGAATAATTTGTGTACTTGTTGACTGTAGCATCTGCTCTGGATTTTAACAAATATGGAGTCATGTCCGAGGCAAGTCCCTCCGTCCAAGCGGAAAGCAACAATCCACTCTGAGCAATATCATACTTAATTGCAGCAGTTAACCCTTTACCTAACGTAACGGCAAAAACCGGCCAGCGCTATTCTCAAAAATCGCCAATTAATTTTCATTATTTTTTTTCATTTTTTGTTTCAAAAACATAGGTTATGACCCCTCGTTGGAACGAGCTCGTCGAGCTCGTTCCAACGAGGGGTCATAACCTATGTTTTTGAGACAAAAAATGAAAAAAATTAGTTATTCAAGAATTATGTTTGCAAGTGTCGTCTGCTTTTCAGGTTAGGTGAAGGGTTAAACCCGTCAAAAAAATAAAATAAAATAAAAACAATTAAAACATGCACTCTCCGACATATTATATATATTTTATTATAGCATTCGCCTCTTACAAAATGGACTTAACTAGAAATTGAATGTCTTAATTATTGTACATGTAGAGCACCTAAAGAAAATTTCAATGGTTCTTTGGCTAAAATTCTGTTACCACCCCTACCTCTGACAACAACATGTTTACTGCCCAAACCTATAAGTTTGTTATAACTGTCCAACTTTTTGTTTACTTCCATAATAAGATGCCAGAAAGGGGCAGACTTCCATATTGGAAATACCAAAGTACCTGAAGCTTTGTCTGAATGAAGTTTTTTAATAGCCTTCAAAACTAGTCTTGGGGGTGGAACGGGGTAATTGTTCTCATCCCTCCAAGTCTGCTTGAAGGCATCAACAGCCTCTGAACCTGGACACCACCATCTTGAATTAAATCTCGGTGTCTTTGAGTTGTAATCTGTAGCAAATCTATCTATGCTGTGAGGACACCAACGTTGATCCAAAAATTTGAATATATGTCCACTAACTTGCCAATCGTCTGAACCTAGACATCTACTCAAATAGTTCGCCTTGACATTATCACCCCTTGGCACCCAAAATGGGTCCAAGACGAAATTATTTTCTTCGTACAATTTTTTTAAATCTAGCGCCACTTTTTTGCAAGGGAAGTTTTATTGCTACCGTTTTTAACAATACTTACTTACTGGTTTGTTGTCACAACACAATTTAAACTTACCATTTTCTAACTCTGGTAAAATTGATTTGCAAACCCGGAAAACGGCTTCCAGTTCTCGCCAGGCGGAACTTGTTTCGCACTCGGTACTTGACCAGGTGCCGACTACCTCAGAACCTTCCATTCACTCTTTATAACCTCCATAAACCGACGCCGAAGCGTCTGAATACACGGTTCCAGTGTACGCGATCGATCCTTCCAGATCAGACCCTACCAGGTCTTGGCCATTAACCACATGCGCATTTTCTTTCCAGAAAATGAGCTCATCTCTTGGCTCTTGGGACACTGGCACTTTAGCCACCTAGCTCGCTTTGTATTTCAAGCAGCTGTACATGTATCGAGTTCTCATTCGTAACCTCGTTACCGGCTGCGCCGTTCATGACATGGACATAATCTGCCCTATTACAGCAGTTAACCCTTTACCCAACGTAACGGCCAAAACCGGCCAGCGCTATTCTCAAAAATCGCCTATTAATTTTAATTATTTTTTCATTTTTTGTCTCAAAAACATAGGTTATGACCCCTCATTGGAACGAGCTCGCCGAGCTCGTTCCAATGAGGGGTCATAACCTATGTTTTTGAGACAAAAAAATGAAAAAAAATAGTTATTCAAGAATTTTTTTGGCAAGTGTCGTCTGCTTTTCATGTTAGGTAAAGGGTTAAGTGTCTAGCTTTAACCATATGCACTTTGTTCTACAGTGGTAACGAGACCTGTGATAACTTTGATCATTCGCTTTAACCTGTCTTCTGAAACCCTGACTTGACCAGATTTCAAAATCCCATTCCAAACCAAGCCAAGAAGATTTCAGAGAAGGCACCCAACTGCATTTTTCGTGTGCAATAAAAAAGACGAAATCCACCAAATCTCGTTGAATTACTTCACTCACTCTCATAGTTTTTCAAAACCACTGGCTCCTGCCAAACCATCATCTAGGTACATAATAACCTTTAAGCCCATGCTTTTCCAATATTTAAACATAACTCAAGTTACTTCAGTAAATACATGAGCAGCTGTGGATACCCCGAACGGTAAAAACGTTAAACACATAAAAATTGTCTCTTCCATTTGTATACCAAGAAAAACCCAAATATTGTGTACATTCTTTGGCAATTTCTATATGACGATAAGCCGATTTAAGATCAAAATTAACAACGAAATCACTTTCCGAGAATAAAATTCTGCTACCGAATCGTCTTCCAGTCTGAATTTGAATTTAGCCAAGGAGTCCGAGGCAAAAACTTGAATACACCCATCTCAGAAACCCACTTGGAGGTAATAAAGAATTTAACTTACAATACCCCCCCCCCCCCCTCCCTTTCTTGACTTGTACGCATATTTTTTGACAATCATTCAGCATCAATGAATTGACTTTTTATGAATGAAGATCATGACGTCAAGGTATTGTGTTCTTGCGTTCTGAGTGACGTAATCTCCATTCATTGCTCTACTTGTACTGTAACTGGTAGTGTTCCAGCAGTTTATTTTTCAGGTTTACCGTATGGTTGGCCCATATAAAAATATCATCATGGCAAAAAATGATTTCGACAAATTTATTTCGTCGAGTCTGTGATTTATTTATCATTTAATTACTTTTATCCGAAAATCGTGTCCTCGGCAATCAGTTATGGATGAGTATAGGCTGTAGGTAAAAACATTCTCTTTCTGAATCGAATGATCGCATGTGCGGTTGCTACCCTCAATACAGATTTTTGTTTTGTCTCAGTGGTGGCGCCGTCGGAGAGGTCCAGCGCCCCCCCCTCCCCCCCTCCCCCCCCCCCCCCCCCCCCCCGTCGGAGATTTTTAGTCAGTCCGTCGGAGAGTCTCGTAAACCCGACTTCACGAGAAATTTCCGACAATCGAATGTAGATATCTCGTCTTGTCAGTCTCGAACCCGTGCAGCACTGGAACTTTGATAGAGAATAGTGATTCTCACGAAATTCCTTAATGTCGTTCGTCAAACGGGCTTTGTAGATGAAATATTTCCCGACCTTATTATAATATGTTTACTTTAACCCTTTACCTAAGGTAACGCACAAAACCGGCCAGCGCTATTCTCAAAAATCGTCAATTAATTTTCATTAATTTTTTCATTTTTTGTCTCAAAAACATAGGTTATGACCCCTCGTTGGAACGAGCTCGTCGAGCTCGTTCCAACGAAGGGTCATAACCTATGTTTTTGAGACAAAAAATTAAAAAAATTAGTTATTCAAGAATTATTTTTGCAAATGTCGTCTGCTTTTCAGGTTAGGTAAAGGGTTAAATAATCAACAAACATACTCAATTTGCTTCTATTTTGGTTCTCCAATTTACCAATTTTCACTCATTTTCCTTTGTTTGGGAGGTCAAATGTTATAGCCCCCCTCCCCCCCCCCCCTTGTCGGAGAGGTCAGCCCCCTGTCGAGAAATCCCTGGCGCCACCCCTGTTTTGTCTAGACGTTTTTACTTGTATTCGAAGAAATACGTTATTGTTTTAAGATAAATAACATCTTTGTAGATGTAAATTTACATTTAAGCCCCGTGGGAACCTCGGTAAGTAAAGTGGTGCTTGTTTACCGTGGTAAACAAGCTCTGTTTCACTGGTAAAATAGGACCCCGGTCACCAATGTCTGGGGTGGAAGTCCTCTAAAATGGGCAACATGGGAATAAATGATTGGCTGGACTGGTCATGATCAGCCATTGTGCAGACATATGTGACCCGAAACACCAATAAAAAAATAAATCATATTTAAATCTGCCCCCTGGGTTCATTTTGAGAGGCATCCTGTTTTAACACAGTTGGTAATGGTTAAAACGTGTAAAAAATCTCTTTCTCTTCCAAACTACTGGAAATGATTTCATCTTTGATATTCAACATATTTGTATGGGTGATTTCTACGTTTGTTCAAATTAAGTCAGTGGGAAGATATTAAGAGGTGTCAAGGGATCCCGATATTTCAACATTGTGGGAAATGGAAAAACATTTTTTTTAAAATTCTGAAACCATTGCTCTGAATGCCTCAGTAGGCCTTTATTTATTTATTTATTTATTTATTTATTTATTTATTTATTTATTTATTTAACTACACTTCCGACAGCCAGGGTCACCTCGTGATGGATAGTTTACGGGCGGATGAAGCCGGAGTACCCGGAGAGACCCACCAACGTCCAGCAACTGCCAGACACCCGAAAGTACCAACTCCACACAAGCAGGCTTAGCATTGGTTGAAGACCATTGTTTTGTTTGAAATAAATTACTTTACTCTTTTTCCAGCACGTTATATCTCAACTGACCCCCTGCTGGTAAAAGTTCGGAACTGGTCAAACGCTGTATTGAGTGAACTATATATTATACTATCACAAACATAGAAGTAGGAATGAAAGAAGGAAAAAGGTTTGTCAAAGAGAGAGTCATGGAAGATTGCAATCGAAACTGGCGAGCAGGGGTTAGCGTGAAAAGATCACTGCAGGGGTTACAATATAAAGAAAAGCCAGCTTTTGAAAAGTACCTAGATGGCACCTTTGGAGGGTCACTGCTGTTCAAACTGAGATCAAGATCACTGGAGCTTCGGGGAAAAATTGGGAGAGATGAAGAAAAGGGATGCCAAATGTGCCACTCTGGAGTAGTGGAGACCCTGGAACATTTTCTCTTGGAATGCCCACAGTATATACCTCATAGAATAAAATTTACTGGAAGAATAATGCAGAAGTGGGGTGAAGAAACAAAGGATAGATGGCTGAAGGGGGACACGAGGGAGAGGGTAGGAATGCTTATTGAAGAAATTGAAAAAGAGGAAGTGAGGGATACTATTAAGCAGTTTATATCTGAATGCTGGGAGGAGAGGAGGGGAAGAGGGGGTGGGGTGCAGGGGGAATGATGGCCTTCTCTTATGAGGACCGCGACAAATCAGCGGCTGGCCAAAGAGTTATTATTATTATCAATACCAACAAAAAAACCCATTTTTTTTTAGTATTGATAGTATAATGAATATTACACTTAATATATTAAATTCTGCTAATACAAGCGTCTGTGCAATAAATAAATCAATTTGTAATGATCATCTACATATTTGTAGAAAACAGCCGTGGTAATTCACCTTCAGCAGTCAGCAGTGCCGAGGAAAATGCCGAGGAAACAAAAAATATCCACAGCAAAAATACTGCCGAAGATGGCTTCTTCAGAAAGCCTTGTGGTAGCAGAAATTGTACAACTTCCAGGTTAAACAAGGAATCAAACCATGTGGGTTGCACTACGCTGTATTGCTAATCTTAGAATTTACAGTACAAGTTGCAGCATAACCACTAGAAACTACGTGTTCTGCTTTTTCTATGTTGATAACACCAGAATCTGACATCAGATTCTGGAAAGCTCTTATAGAGCTTTCCAGAAACTGATGTCAGATTCTGGTGTTATCAACATAGAAGCAATGAGATACTTAGTTTGTGGTTATGCTGCATCTGATTTTCACTCATACTATACATATTGAGCAAGTCGCCTGCTTACTTCCAAGATTTTTCCTCAACACTGACATGGTTCATGACCGAGTGGAAGATTCTGCACATGGACTGTGATTATATACACATGTATCTCGAACTACTTTCACGTGTTGAAGTTACTTGAAACTTTTCACTTCACTGCATACTATATATACATATACATGACAATTGAGACTATGCCCTACCCCCCTGACGATTTTTACGCAATCGAACAGGCTTCACAGCAATTGCCGTAGAAGCACTAGTTTTCCACAGCAAATTTGTTGCCGAGGAAACATGGATGAATTACCAGGACTGAGAAAATAAGCTGCTGGTGACATTTTGATTGGTGGTAGACTTTCGATTTTGAACAATGCACGTGCACAATAAAATGTGTGCCTGGTTTCAAATGTTGGCGCGTCGTTTTGCTTTGTGCTTCTAGCGGGAATTGATTGAACTCAGATCCAGTGGCGTCGCCACGTATGGGGAGCTGAGGGGGGCACATCCCCCCCCAAAAGTCAGACCTGCCCCCCCCCCCCCTCTCCAGGTTATGTGGCCTAATTATTGATGCCTTTTACAACTTATAAATTATGGACTTAAACGGACTCAGAGTCAAGGAAATTACGTTTGTTTGTCTCGAATTTTAAAATTTTCCCCGGGTCAGGCCCTCCCCGCACTCCAGCGAGAGGGAGTGTCCCCTCCCCTCTCTTGTTCTTGCCCCGTCTCGTCGCTACGTGGCTCGGATGATGCTGTGCATCCTATTCTGTATGCCCCCCCCCCCCCCCTTAGTAATTCAGCGATTTTAATCCCCTACATAGAGGGTATCCGCAACTGAACTACCCCCCTAGATATTACTCTTGCCCCCCCCCCCCCCCCAACTTTCATATCCTGGCTACGCGCCTGCTCATTTCTGTATGTGTGGGTGTTTCGTCTTTCTCAGCCCGACGATAATTTTATACCCACAAGCGTCATCAGTATTGCCAACGCGTCTGAAGACGTGAATGAAAATGGTGAATGAGAGAGTTGGGCTTGGGAAAATTATTTCCTGTCATTATAAAATATAATATTAATCTTGAGTTCATTTCATCAAAAACAAAATTATTTGAAAAAAGTTAAGTTAGTCACACACTTCCCTATGTAAGTATGAGCAAGTGTACAGAGACCCAATAAGGTCTCGAGGCGACAAAAAATTAGGGACCTGCGAATGTTCGAGATTCGATTCGATATCGACACCACACGTCTGCTTCGAGATCGATCCCGAATCAGTCTGAAGATTCGATTGTTTTCGAATCTCTCGTACTAACTTCAGTTTGTCACATTTCCAACAAAAATTGGATAAAGTTTACACCAGACAGTTCATTCATGTAGGCTCAATTTATATTTAATTGAGTAATTGACAATGTTTAATTGTAAGGTAAGTAGTGAATTTTACCCAGAACACTATCCGTACTTTCAGTTTTTGAAGGCTCAACTTGTTACTATTCACGTTCTTAAGAACGTGAATAGTAACAAGTTAAGCCTTCAAAAACTAAAACTATGGATAATAGGCCTAGCTGTTTCAGCGACGGTGCTACAGAGAATATTTATTTATTGATGTTTAAGGAGTCAGTCAGTCTTGTAAGAGTCATCACAGTGTACCGTACTTCTGTTTGGTGCAATATGAAATAACTTGTCTATTAAGATTCGATTCGAGATTCGATTCGATATCGATATTAGAGACACGATTCGATTCGAGATTCGATTCCAAAAAAAATTGTGATTCGCAGATCCCTACAAAAAATGTTGCAGCATCAAATTCGACAAACAATCCCATTAAATGTCGTAAGGACTTGAGTGCGTGATAAGTACACTGTAGAAAGTACAGCACTCAAAACATAAAAAAATACTGCCAATATCAAATTTTTATGGCAAAGCGTCACAAAGGCAGTGCAAATGCACATGGAAAATCAGTTTTAAACCAGCCATGTTTTGGCATGCAGTTCCAAAGCCCAAGTAAATGGAGATAGGAATTGTCTTTGAATTGGTCGTAGAACCGATGGAAGAACCGAAAAACATGGGGACTGGAGACATTCACTGTTCTGCGACGCTAATTTCAATTACCCGGTGCTACTAAATAACGAATACAAACGAACATAAACGAACACAAACGAAAACAAGTAAAAAAATGGCAAAATAAAAGTTTAAAAGGGGTAGACGGTGTGTGTACGGGTATGTTTTACTCATGTGTAAAATTTTGTCCACTTTTGATGAGTATTTTGGCCATTAAGAGGATTTAAAATGTGTTGCGTTATGCAGAACTTGTGTTCGTTAATTAGTCGCAGTTCACCTGTCCCACTGAGAATAACAAACACAAGAAATTACAGTGGATAATTAATTAGCTGTCAATATTGAATCGGATTACCGCTTGCATAAATGGCTGGTTGGAAATTCTGTCTCTTTTATATTTGATTTATTTATATTAGTTTTTTTTTTAACTCGGATCTATTTTCGTTTTCTTTGTTGCCTATCTATTATGTTGGATGTTTTATTGTTCGGTAGACAAGTCTACTCATGTACAACATAGTTGTTTTGTAATAAGCGACGCACATTTGACTTTTACAGGGCGGCTTCCAACTCTCGTGGATCCACAGTACGTGGAGAGTGTATTATCACTAAATCACCCGCAGAGTTGAGATTCCACCCAAGCAATAATTTCAAATTTGTTGCAAAGCATAACAAACACAAGCAAAGTTTCAACCAATGGACCTCCGGGTTAAACCCGGAGGTCCATTGGCTGAAACATTGCTTGTGTTTTTTGTCCATATGTTCAAAATTTGAAAGTTGTAGTTTGGGTGATAACTCCACTCTGCGGATGGTTTAGTTACAATCCACTCTCCACGTACTGTACAAGCAAATAAAGTTGTTCGAGTCGCATGGGGTTTCAAATCCCACACCGTCCCTGTGCGCCTTCGTTCGTTCGTTCGTCCGTCCGTTCGTTCGTTCGTTCGTTCGTTCGTTCGTTCGTTCGTTCGTTCGTTCGTCCGTCGTCCGTCCGTCCGTTCGTTCGTTCGTTCGTTCGTTCGTTCGTTCGTTCGTACGTACGTTCGTTCGTTCGTTCATTCATTCAGAAAGTCAAGCAATTAACTTCATCTTAGTCTTTTCCGAATATCACGGAGAGGTGTGAAAGCAGCTACTAAGTGCCGAACACAAAAATCTTACCGAACTCTCGAGCCGAACAGTTGAAATAAAAATGTTAATAAAATAGAATTACTTTGAGTGAACAGCTCCACTTGAAACTTGAAATGCATGATGATATTTATACCCCAATCCGATAAGATAAGATAAGATTTATTCAGCAAATACACCAGAACAAAGGCAGATTGCTGTGTGCACACAAAATCAGCATAAATAGAATCATAAAACACACTAATTCCATATGACATATGTAAATTATATTACAAATAAGTCCCTTTGTGAAGGAAGGGCTGGATCATGTTACAAATAACATTGCATAGCACTGGATTATCAGTAGTCATATGACTTTAAATTTGTCCATTGTATCCATTAGAGGGGAGTAAATTTTTTCGCAAAATAATTTTTCTCTCAATGGTGCATAAAGCGGACATTCCATTACGAAATGCCATTCCGATTCCACTTCCCCCATTGTACAAACTTCGTATATTTTGTGTTACATCGAACGATGGGGTTGTAAATGCCTTCCACGTTCGATCCACAGGTTATGGTTGCTGATGCTTAATCGCGTGAAATTGTTTCCAGCTTCAATGGAAGAGGTGTGGATGATAAACAGTGCAATTTGATAATCTACTTTGAATAGTCGATAAGTCCTAAGTTATTTTTTTTTCCTATTCTCTTATTATCATTGTGTAGGCCTTTAAATAATTTTATATGGTCCGATTCAAGTTTGGACTTCAGCAGATTAATTTTACTTTTGGAAATTTCAGTTTCATTCAAACTATTAAATCCAAGTCCTTTAAGCTATTCACTTGCTGAGTCGGGGAGTTTATATTTCTCAGCTTCCACAAAAGCATCATTCAGAATAGTGTCCGAGGAAGTAGTAAGCAATTTACTAGTATAATTTGGGAATCGTACTGAAGCATCTAATGTTATTGGATATCAACCTAGTTCAACGCGTACCGCGTTGGAGGAATGTTTACGTACATTTAAGATCAGTCTGCAGAATTTGATATGAGCCCTTTCACTCGGTGCAGTATCTCTATTCCTCATATTCAGCTCCGTCGACCATATTTCACTGCCGTATAATAATGTAGGCTTAATTAGTTGATCAAATAGCTTAGAAAAGACAACCACGGTTGGTGTGCATTTCTTTTTGAACGAGCTGTGTAAACTGTACAGAGCTTTGAGCCCCTTAAGACTAAGTTCAGACTGTGCATGTTCCAGGACGCCATTTTTCGAAAAGGTTAACCCACTCTGCCTAAAATGTTGGGATATTCTTTATTTTTCGGGCCTTAAAAATCATATATTTCGTCTTTTCTATCTGTGTTTATCAATAAGTTGTTTTGCTTTCTAGACGCTTCTAGTCTATTCAGGCAGTTCTGTAGTTCCCTTCTTGAGTCTGTGATCAGCACTAAGTCATCCGCAAATAATAAGTGATTCAATTTACGGTTGTTCAAGTTTATTGGATCACAGTCTTTATCAAAATCCGCACTGATGTCATCTATAAGAATTTCAAACAAAGTCAGCGAAATGATTCGTCCCTGCTTCACGCCAATTGTCGATAACAGGGGTGCCCCAATACCCCGATTTCTTTTTGGCAGTTGTGATTTGATCGACAGAGCGATTCTATTATTTGTGAAACAGGTCCCGTAACTCTAGTTCTTTTTATTTTTTCAAAAAGTATTGATCGATCCACAGTGTCGAACGCTTTCTTAAAGTCCATAAAGACAGCTTATAAGGGTTTCTTAAGCTCCTTATATTTGTTGCTTGCAGACTTGAGAACAAACATATTGTTGATCGTATAACGTTTTTGTCGAAATCTAAATTGATTTTCCCTAATTAAGTTATTATCTTTAAAAAAATCTCCAATTCTGCGGTTTATAATTTTGTTGAACAGCTTCCCCAGTGTATAGCTTAGGGTGATGGCCCTGTGGCTGTCAGGATTATATCTGTCTCCTTTTTTAACCCTTTACCTGACGTAACGGCCAAAACCGGCCAGCGCTATTCTCAAAAATCGCCAATTAATTTTGATTATTTTTTTCATTTTTTGTCTCAAAAACATAGGTTATGACCCCTCGTTGGAACGAGCTCATCGAGCTCGTTCCAACGAGGGGTCATAACCTATGTTTTTGAGACAAAAAATGAAAAAAATTAGTTATTCAAGAATTATTTTTGCAAGTGTCGTCTGCTTTTCAGGTTAGGTAAAGGGTTAATAGATTGTTGTGATAGTAGATTCACTAAAGCTAAGAGGATAATGGTGTGAGTCTAATATTTGGTTGAACAATTTAACAATATCGTCAATCATGAAAGGTACCAGAATCTTCAGCATTTCATTTGACACCTGATCTTTACCAGGGGTCTTTTTGTTTTTCAGTTGCCGGAGAGCCGTATCTATCTCTTCTGCGGTTATATTTCCATTATTTAAAGGCTCTTTTAAATTAATTTTTGCTTTTGTAAGATGATTTTTCTCAGTTGTGACATTTTTATAGAACAAATTTTTGAAGAAATTGACGGTTGTACAGTAGAGCTCCCTTAATTTGATATCTCTTAATTGTATATCCCTGTAAATTGAATATAATTTTCAAACACAAAACCATTTACCATACCTTCAGTACAAATTTGATCTGTTAATTGCATATGGGTTGTAGAGTAAACGCCTGTTAATTGTATATAAATTTTTGTAATAAGTCGAAAAAATTACTGTGACACGCACCAAATTCCCCTTATTTATCAACCTTTTTGGCCTCACTACATCCAATACAGACATTTATTCTATTATATCTTGTTTGACAGAGCTCTATGAGCTCTGTCAAACAAGATAATAGAATAAATGCTCAGTTTACCTCCAGAACACAGGATACTGACCAAATCCCTGTTAATTGTATAGTCCTGTTAATTGAATAATTTTCACTGGCAAAATGGATATTCAATTAAGAGGATTCTACTGTATCGGGATCAATCTCATTTGAATGCGCTTCTTCTGATCTAAGACAGTTTACTATTTTCCAGTAAGACTTGGGGTCCGAGGATTCTAACGTGTCGAGCTGATTGCACATGTTTTGTAAAACAGTCCGGATTTGCGTTTTGTTTCTTTTTTACGCCCTCTTTGCGGTGAAAAGAAATTGTTACCAAAGATTTGTCACCAGGTCTTTTTTTCATTAGCATTAACAATTGTGCTTATTGTTTGTTTAAGGAATTTGTAGGTTGAGTCACACCACTTACGCTTAGATTTTTGTTTTCCTTTATAATTTGATATTAACCTAAAAGCTGTCTTATTAATGTAACCGTAACACCCAGAACAGATAAGAAGGAGGCGGATGAAGTTTAAATAAATGGGTTTATTTATTCCATAATTTCGTGGAACTGTATTTTCGTCGAACAATATAGACCATTTTTACATAGCGCCATCTTACACCCCGGGACTCAATTTGCCCCCACAAATCGACTTTATTTATCAACATTGCACACTTGTGTACTGAGCTGTTGATCGGCATTGAACGCTTCATTTTTCGTCTCCGTTTTATCAATTAAAATCCGACAATTTACTTAATCTGCGTTTGTTCTCATCCCAGTGGCGTAGGGGATGGGCTCGCGGGGCCCGCATTGGAGAGGCCCCGGCTAGAAGGGGGGGGGGGGGGGGGGGCGTCTTGAAGGACGTCCCAACGCTGGAAGAAAGAGGGGAAGAGAGAGAGAGAGCGAGACTGTGTACCAAATACACATAATTTCAAACTCTCACTTCCACACGACGTACTCTTTGTAGTCTATGTATTATTCTTTTAACCCTTTACCTAACGTAACGGCCAAAACCGGACAGCGCTATTCTCAAAAATCGCCAATTAATTTTCATTATTTTTTTCATTTTTGTCTCTAAAACATAGGTTATCACCCCTCGTTGGAACGAGCTCGTCGAGCTCGTTCCAACGAGGGGTCATAACCTATGTTTTTGAGACAAAAAAATGAAAAAAAATTAGTTATTCAAGAATTATTTTTGCAAGTGTCGTCTGCTTTTCATGTTAGGTAAAGGGTTGAGTGAACGCTACATCATTGTAACTGATAGGGGTGAGAAATGAACAATATCTCAAGTCACACATGTTGGGCGTGCATGTGTGTATCGTTGGATGGTGGGGGTGAAACTTAAAACATGTAATGAAAAATCTACAGAGTCGTACTTTTAGAATCGATCCTATAGGCTATACCTTCCTTTTGATTTATGGCGTATGTACTACGTGAAATCCTGTATGCTGTGCACGGTAACAACACTAAATTTGCTCCCGTTTTAAAGGCAACCACCATTATGAAAGGGCCCCCGTCTCTATCTCGCGGGAGGGGGGGGGGGGAGGGGGCACAAGATTTTCTGCTACGCCACTGTCTCTTCTCCGAAGAGAACAATGGTTGGGTGTTAGAAATTTGTGTATTTTGCGATGTTATTTCCATACTTATCATTTTCATGTTACAATCATTCATCTACGTTCCGACGTTCATCACAACTCTCAACTACAATGTACCTTCGGCTTCTTTAAAACTAAAGAAGAACGGCAGGCAAGCACCCAATCGAATTTTGTTTCAAAAGAACGATAGCAACGGCAAAAAATATTTATAAGGTGGAAAGAAACGATATCAATGCAGCGTTCAGTACAGTATAGCAGACGTGGGTGCCATTTTAGTAACAAATCTGAAAGGCTGGTTTCGAGGGGTGGGGCATATCGAGTCCTGGATGTAAGATAGCGCTATGTAAAATGGTCTATTGAACAAAGTTGGAAACTATAACTGTGAACTCTGGAAGTAAAATATAATAAAACCTATTGTCCCTATATCCGATCAATTCTGTCTTTTGATTGGTAAGAATGCCTTGGACAAATAGCCACGATAAAGGGTGCACCCAACATCCAATGTATATGAGAGCGTGCAACATCCATGGTATAAGCGCACGCGAGACATCGGGGATATATGGTTTAAATGAAAGCTTTCCGTTTTTTGCTCGCCTCGAAATAAAAATCGAACCAAAAAACCCGAAAATAGTCACAAATATCATCAGATTTCCGACAGTTCAATCATAAAAATAAAATAAGAGCAAATAATTCGTCCCCTGAATACCAATGTCTTCTATGTGCCACTCTACGTTGAACACGTTGGAACTCAGTGGGTGATATGTTAACAAAATACTGTTCACTCGTTTCCTTAACGACCCAAGGGATGTAACTCTTTCTGTTGTCTTCTGCGACTTTTAAAACAAAATAATTATCACGAATTTAGTCGAAGTGATTGTGGAGCTGAGGAAAGTGTCCACAAATCTATTTCCACTATGTTTGTACTGTGTTTCAAACGGGCCAAAAACGTTATCTTCGCGAACATGTGTGGTGTTTGGAGATTTAATACCTGGATGTCTCATTTAAACACCTCGCCTGCGGCTCGGTGTTTAAAAACCGACATCCAGGTACACTGGGGAGGACCGACACCAGAGGCGGAGATTTTTACGCGAAAATTTTCAAGAGTTGCTACCAGTCGTACGAAAAGGGAGTTTTTTATCGACATTTGAGCGAAATTTGTAGAGGTAAGTGTTAATGTAATGTGTTAATGGGGGGGGGGGGGGGGGGGGGGGGGGGGGGGGGGAACAACCGTCTCGTACGAAACAGACCGATAAAGTTTGTTCGTAATCGAATGGGAATATGTGTCAAATGAGTTGGGCCGGCTCAGTGGATATTCCTGGCAAAAATGCATATTTTTATATGTTTATATTATTAATAATTCACGAAGTTTAGTAAATTGTGAAGGCGCATTTGAAGAAATGTTCATATGGTCACCCCTTCCCAAAGAATCCAACAGGCTAGGTGAGAAATCGGTGAAACGTTGCCTTCTCCGGTGAACGGAGAATAGTTTTGCTAACAAAAAACATTGTATGGCGGATAGTTTATTGAACGTGAACGGCTGGATAGCTCATCGTCCATTGTGTTTGAGCAAATTGGTAGATTTAGCGGGACAAAACAGACCTTAGAATCAACAATGCATCTTCTTTCCGTTCATATTTGTCATTTTCATCAAGCATGTAAAAATTAGAATGGAAAAAATCGGATCTCTGGGGATGAGCTGGTGGGTTGGCTATGGTGAAGGATTGGGGTCATACCTAGATCCTCCAAGTAATAGGCCTACAATCCACCAAGGTCATCGAAACATTATTATTGTAATAAAAATTTAACATGGCACCGTGTAGAAAACGACTGTGGGGTAGTCCTTCTTTCTGTCAGAACAAAGCGAGCGGAAAAAAATGCACCTCGGATTGCTAAGGAGAGCTGTTAGAGGCGCTGATAATAGTGATCATCATAAAGTTGATGCCAGTGACTTTTTCATGTTGGCCCTTCATGCTGTATCACCAGTGGCGTAGATAAAGGGGGGGGGGGGGGGCGAGGGGCGCAGGTCCCCCCACCAGAAGTTTTGTCGGAAATTCTTTGGGACCATTTTTAGGCGAATTTATGCCTAATAACATTAAAATGCTGGCTTTGGGGATAAAAACATGCCATTTTGGGTAAATTTTTGGGTAAAAAAAGACCAATTTTCAGTACATTTGCAGTAAACAACAGATTCTTTCTGTTTGTTTGGGTTTTTGTTGTTGTTTATACTGTCGGAAAATATTCGGTCTGTCGGAAAATTTTGGGCTTGCTCCTC
>CM062288.1:373302-513276 GCA_031216915.1 Pictodentalium vernedei | reverse complement strand
GTGCTATTTTTTGCGCTCGTCTTTTTTAAATTACAGGCGAGCGCAATAGCGCCCATCTCATGCGAAGGACTGTAGTCCCTGTACTAACATGCTTCCTGCTCAGTGCTGTATTCTTTCAAACGTTATTGATGAATAAATAGCTAAAATACACACCCATTACTTTTATTTGTCACTCCAACAGGCTTTCCTTTACGAAATTTGTTCAGTAACATATGCATGCAAACGATTCACCCAAAACAACCGCCTCTCTGGTGAGTGAACGTCCAACCACCAAAGCAACCTTTCAGTAATTTTTAGCTCACCTGAGCGAAGCTCAAGGGGAGCTTTACTAATCACTTTATGTCCGTCGTCCGTCGTCGTCCGTCCGGCGTTAACTTTACATTATCGACTTCTCCTCCTAAACCACTAGCCCAATTTTATTCAAATGTTGGCTAAATGTTTATTACCTAATGCCAATTCAGATTTGTTCAAATGAAGTTGCCCCTCCTCCTGGGTGGTGCCACGCCCCCAAGGGGCACCAAAATCTTTGTAAATCTTCTCATGAACCAGCAGTAGCAGAGACTTGATATTTGGTGTGCAGCTTCCTTTTGAGGTGTAGACTCAGATTTGTTCAAGAGAAGTTTGTGGGGCTATACTTGGCGTCGTTATGGGAGGGGCAAAATTTTTTGCCCCGCCCAAAATTTCTATTTTTCCAAACCGAGAGGCTGATTTGAACCAAATTTTATGTGAGGGCTTATTGGGTCATGAGTACTTGAT
The DNA here is from genome assembly GCA_031216915.1 of Pictodentalium vernedei. Classification (NCBI taxonomy): domain Eukaryota; kingdom Metazoa; phylum Mollusca; class Scaphopoda; order Dentaliida; family Dentaliidae; genus Pictodentalium; species Pictodentalium vernedei. Next base: position 512,520 of record CM062288.1, on the reverse strand, counting down.
TTATGCAAAAAAAAATTTTCCCGCAGCCCTGTGGGAACCGCAGGAGCTAAAAATAGAAAAAATTTAAAACGCCCATATCTCCAAAACTGCACGGCACTGAGAATTTTTATTTGGTGTGCAGCTTCCTTAGGACCAACAGAAAGGATTGGTAAAAAAAAATTGCCATCGGTTTTATCATAGGGTACAGTTTCGGGACTTTGAAAAAGTGCTGAGTCAGCACTTTTTAACACTGAAGGCAATGGGAAAAACATTAAAAAATCTTCTTCTCCAGATCCAGCAGGCAGAATCTTTTGATATTTGGTATGCAACATTGTAGGGTGGATCTGATTCAAGTTTGTTCAAATCGGCTCCCTAGATTCATATTTGGGCTCACTATAGGAGCTCGAATTCGAATTTAGTGCATTTCAGGCAAATTTCTTCAAAAATCTTCTCCAGATCCAGCAGGCAGAATCTTTTGATATTTGGTATGCAACGTTGCGGGGTAGATCTGATTCAAGTTTGTTCAAATCGGCCCCCTGGATTCATATTTGGGCTTACTATAGAAGCCCGAATTCGAACTTAGTGCATTTCAGGCAAATTTCTTAAAAAATCTTCTTCTCCAGATCCAGCAGGCAGAATCTTTTCATATTTGGTAAGCAACATTGTGGGGTGGATCTGATTCAAGATTGTTCAAATCGGCCCCCTGGGTTGATATTTGGGCTCAGTATAGGAGCCCGATTTCGAACTTAGTGCATTTCAGGCAAATTTCTTAAAAAATCTTCTTCTCCAGATCCAGCAGGCAGAATCTTTTGATATTTGGTATGCAACATTGTAGGGTGGATCTGATTCAAGTTTGTTCAAATCGGCCCCCTGGGTTCATATTTGGGCTCAGTATAGGAGCCCGATTTCGAACTTAGTGCATTTAGGCAAATTTCTTAAAAAATCTTCTTCTCCAGATCCAGCAGGCAGAATCTTTTGATATTTGGTATGCAAAATTGTGGGGTGGATCTGATTCAAGTTTGTTCAAATTGGCCCCCTGGGTTCATATTTGTGCTCACGATAGAAGCTCGAGTTGGAACTTAGTGCATTTCAGTCAAATTTCTTTAAAAATCTTCTTCTCCAGTGCATTTCAGTCAAATTTATTTAAAAATCTTCTTCTCCAGATCCAGCAGGCAGAATCTTGTGATATTTGGTATGCAACATTGTAGGGTGGATCTGATTCAAGTTTGTTCAAATACGCCCCTGGGTTGATATTTGGGCTCAGTATAAGAGCCTGATTTTGAACTTCGTGCATTTCAGGCAAATTTCTTTAAAAATCTTCTCCAGATCCAGCAGGCAGAATCTTTTGATATTTGGTATGCAACATTGTGGGGTGGATCTGATTGAAGTTTGTTCAAATCGGCCCCCTGGATTCATATTTGGGCTCACTGTAGAAGCCCGAATTCAAACTTGGTGCATTTGAGGCAAATTTCTTAAAAAATCTTCTCCAGATCCAGCAGGCAGAATCTTTTGATATTTGGTATGCAACATTGTGAGGTGGATCTGATTCAAGTTTGTTCAAATCGCCCCCCCCCCCCCCCCCCCCCAGGTTTATATTTGGGCTCACTATAGAAGCTCAAATTGGAACTTACTACATTTCAGGCAAATTTTTTTAAAAATCTTCTTCACCAGATCCAGCAGGCAGAATCTTTTGATATTTAGTATGCAAAATTGTGGGGTGGATCTGATTCAAGTTTGTTCAAATCGGCCCCTAGGTTCATATTTGGGCTCAGTTTAGGAGCCCAAATATGAACTTAGTGCATTTCAGTCAAATTTCTTTGAAAATCTTCTTCTCAAGATCCAGCAGGCAGAATCTTTTGATATACGGTATGCACCATGCTAGGGGGTGAGATTCAATTTTGTTCAAGCCAAGTCCTTGGGTTCATATTTGGGCTCACTGTGGGAGCCTGAATTATAACTTAGTTCAAAATGAGGAATTTTCTTTAAAAATCCTCTTCAGATCCAGTCGGAATGTTTTGATATTTGGTATGCTGCATGCTTGGGGGGGGGGGGGGGGGGGAGATTCAAGGTTGTTCAAGCCATGTCCCTAGGTCCATATTTGAGCTCACTTGGGGAGCCCGAATGATAACTTAGTTCAAAATGAGGAATTTTCTTTAAAAATCTTCTTCTTCAGATCCAGCAGTCGGAATGTTTTGATATTTGGTATGCAGCATCCTTAGGGGGTAAGATTCAAGTTTGTTCAAGCCATGTCCCTAGGTCCATATTTGGGCTCATTGTGGGAGCTTGAATTGTAACTTAGTTCAAAATGAGGAATTTTCTTTAAAAATCTTCTTCAGATCCAGCAGATATTTAGGCTACCATGTCAGGTGAGCGCCCGCAGGCCCCCTGGGGCCTCTTGTTAATCTTGTAACAAGAAGACATGATGGATATGGATGGATGAAAGATCCATTAAGACTATTTAACCCACCACATATATCTACTGTCTGGGCAATTTGGTCATTAATTAGGACCTTCTCTCTCTCTCTCTCTCTCTCTAGGCTGAGTAGTCTCAGGACTCTGCACACTTGGGCTGACTCGGCCTATGAGATAATAGATATGGAGAAATGTGTCACTGTCTCCACTCTAGGTGGAATAAAAACCTTGATGGATCATTTAAACAAAACAATGTTTTTATTGAATGAATATTTTTGTTTAGAGAAATTCTTTCCCTTTTTATTTGAAAATAAAGTCACATTGATTCTTCTGCCGCTCAATTTCCACAAAGAGATTCTTTCTCTTCTTCATTTGAACAAAACATAAAGTTTCGATAACACTTCTCTCCTGATTCAAGTCTATTATCTTCCTTTATACTGTGATCATGTCCTTTTTCTTCACTGATTCCGACTGATTTATGGATTTGAAAAGGAAGACCAGTTCAGAAGCTTTATCAAACACTAGTCTATTCCATAGCTTTGACTGAACTATTCCGAATGAGGAGAAGATCTGTTCAATTCCGGAAGAACAACAAACCGCAGAGAACAACTGGAGGATTACTACTCTGCACTCATGACTTATTTCATCTTGATATGACTCCACCATTCAACTGGTGTTACACAACTTGTTACTGTTTCATCAAACTTGAATTGTTGAAATGGGGATGATCGAGTCTGGAACTTTATGACAGTTTGGAGTACACCAGCATGTTTCTCCCTCTCAATGGCTTCATTCTTTTCATCAGTTGTGTGCATTTTACCTTGATAAAATGGATGGAGCATATTTGCGAGAAAGTGCGCCGGTGACATATCTTGCTCATTCCGGGCTTCCCATTTCTTTTGAACTTCCGCAATGTCGGGGAGGTCAGACTTCAACTCTTTCCAAATAGTGACGGCATCACTGATCATGCATTTATCTCGTTGGATCTTGTCCAAGGCAACAGCAATTGGTTTCAAGCGAGCCAGTAAATCCTCAACAGATCTTTTAATCCCGAGATTGGAAATTTTGTTGCAGATATTACTATCAATTTTGTCTCTATCAGTCTCACAAACTTTCATGAGAATGTGCCAGTATTTTAGTTAGATACACTTCAAGGCAATCAGACAATGTGTTCCACCTAACCTCCTGGGTCATTTCAAAACGCTGGCCACCTTCTTGTCGATAACGAGCTGATGCTTAATGATTGTACTTGAAGTATTTTATGACCTGTAGAACATGCTCTCTGACATTAGCTACTTCAAGGTCATGGGCGAGCAAGTTTAGGAGATGGGCTGAACACCCGTATGTTATGAGGTTTTCACCTACAGTCTCGGACTTTTCCAAAAGTTGCCTCATCTTCTTAACATTACTTGCATTGTCTGTAATGATACTGCAAAGTATGCAGCCAAATTCTTCCTCTGCTTTCCTTATTGATATATGGCCTAATCAGTCAAGTACTCTGCAGTGTGTAAACTGCCCGATGTGTCAACACTATCAACGAGGTAAACTTCTCCAGTGTCTGTAGTCACGGTCACGCAAACCATGGGTTCGTTTTGGCAGTTTGACCAGCCATCCAAAGAAAGGCAGACATGTTTACCAGTAAGAGTTTCTTCACACTCTTTCTTGTCCTTCTCATAGATTAGGGGTAGAAATTTATCAGATACATCTGTCCGGGATGGTGGAACATATCCAGGGCGAATAGTGTTCATCATTTTTTTAAACTGTGCATGTTCAACCAAACGAAATGGGGAGTTGGTGGCAAAAATCATGCGAGCAACTTGTTTGTCCATGTGTTCCTTATCTGCCGCACTTGTCTTAGTCACAAACCCAGCTAGGTTACCAAATGTTTTTTTACATTTTGCTTTTGGATCAGTTGGATGACTAACTGCAGAAGGCCTCTTAACACCAGATGTTGATGGGATCTGTCTGATTTACTGATGAGCCCGATGTGCTGGACTCGGAGGGAATACTTTGACCAGCACTAGCAGTACCACCGGTGATTGCAACTGTGGTATTCTCACTCGCAGATGCAGGTGCATGTCTTTCCCCTTCAAGGCTCATGTGCTCACTTTCAAAAGAACATGTACACTTTTTCTCTTTGTGATCTTGCATTCTTGTTACAATTCCTTGAATTACTGCATTGCATTCCCTACATTTTACCTTGAAGCCTTTCCCACTTTTTGTCTCAGGTCTATGAAACTGAAGCCAAATCTGACCTTTCTACCACAAGACATTTTGAGCAGAAGACAGTTTTGTTAATATTTCAACAGGGTTACAGGAAGTGACCTCTGATCTCTTGATTAATTTAAAACAAGGAATGGGGAGTGAACTTAATAAAACTAAAATAGGTGTTACAATTTGGAAAACCTGTTGCTCTTAGATGAATCGCGATTGAAGACCCAATTTAACTTGGTGTCACTTTGTAGGTACAAGTACAATACAATCAAAAATTGTGATTGAGGACTCAAAGGTCTGTTTTCAAATCTCATTCTTATTTAAATATGTCAATTTGACCAATAGCAATGATAATAACAGAACTTACAGACATCCCTGGGGTTTTTATAAAGAAATCTATAGTTTTGATTTAAATCAAGGATTTTTTTTACAAAAAATCAGTGATTTATATCATGATTTAAATTAATGATTTAATCAAGTGATTTAAATCAAACAACCCTGCTACACAGGCCCGGAGCCCGAAAACCTTTAGCACAGCCTACAGTCCATATTTATGAAGGGATTTCACTGTAACTTGATAGGATGACTCGTTTTGGAATAGTTTCACTGTAACTTCGTAACTTTCGTTGATATACGTTAACTGGGAGGGCCACATACATAAACTGTGAGGTCATATTAACAACCCCCCCCCCCCCCCCCCCCCCCCCCCCCCCAGTTCTTGAGTACAATGTACACCTCATATTATTAGCTCAACTTTGGCAAAGCCAAATTTGAGGTAATGTCATGGCCCGTCGTCAGTCTGTCCATTCGTTGCGCTGTCAACATGGCTCGGGCTAGAGGCCATATTTATGAACCGATCTTTGGGTACCTTTGTTGTCACCGTGGGACAAGAACGAGTATTTTGGGGCCTGGTCCGAAATTCAAGATGGCCGATGGCAGCCATTTTGTTCAAAATTAGGTGCAATCAGATTTTTGTGCAGAACTTCCATAGGAAAGCTCTGATTCAAATAATTTTTTGTATGAATGTTTAGTACCACGGGGTACATCACATATAATATGGGTTTTCTTCTAGTGAGTAAATTATGCAAATTGGACTAACTTTGATTTATTTAGTGTTACTTTCAGCACTGTAAGCAGGGCTTAAAATTACACGCGAATCCGCTAGGGCTGGGCGGTTTTGAAATTTGCATTTCGGTTCGGTTTCGGTTTCGGTTTTGTACAAAAACTCGGTTTTCGGTTCGGTTTTCGGTTTTTCATAATATATTGTAGAAATCCACATTTTAGAGGGTAATGTACACATAAAATCTGTCTGTATTTGTCATCCAAGTCATGAGGCTCATATAGCGAGTTGAGTCATTCGGGTTAATCAGTGTTCACTACTCTTCTCAGCAAATGGACATAATGTGTTGGGCTGCTGTAGTGGGCAACAGTGGTGGAGCGGTGGAGCCATGAGGTATCTAGAGAGATCAGCCCCCCCCCTCCCCCCCCACCCTCCACTCAAAATCCCACTTGCTTCTCCCATCCCCAAATTTGAAAAAATTATTTTTGATTTCCTGCCCTCAGTACAAGTACAGTACCCTCAGTCCTGAGATTCCCCCCCCCCCCCCCCCCCCCCCCCCCCGAAAAAAAAAAATCTCCACTAGCATGGTCCACAGGATTTCAAACCATGGCTCCACCACTGGTGGGAGCTGCCTTGTTCTGTCAGTGAGATTTGGGACCTTGTCAAGACAAGATGCAGAAATTCACAAGAAAAACTACATTTTAGCAAAAATCAACATTTCCTTATTTTTTATGGAGTCGCAATGCTCTCATCCTGGTTTTGGTGGATAATGTGCAATTGTTGTGCTTATTTCGGTAATTATCACATCGCTTGAAAATAGACGTGCCCCGTGTTTCTTGATGGTTCCTGCTTCAAATGACAGTGGAATAAGAGGAACACAAATCATATTTTTTCTGATTTTGATAACTATTGTTGAAGTAAGTCGTGATATACGAATCACTTTTATTGGTAACTCACTCCAATGCTTTCACAATATCTCTCTTAATTTCGACTGTAGATGTTCGTTTTTTACTTTGATTCTGCCCAAACATAGAAATTGGGCGAAATGGGCGGTGCCAAGGCAAAGATATTACCAACTTTACTTTACCCTCTTGGCTTATCCCTGCGTTGATTTCATCTTATTCAAGACAGGCGATTGATGATTTTGAAGGGAGGGGAGACTGCTGCATAATGGGGGTTGAAAGAAAGTTTGCAATATTGCATCTTGGGATTTGTTGTGTTTACAAAATACACATGGTCATGACACGTGCTGATTATAACATCGTATTGGGAATGCAGCGTGTGTACTTGACAGACCTGCAGTACTGCGCGATTCCTTAAAGTAAGTTCAAATAGTATACAAACAATTCCCAATAAGTTTTAAAAAAACTTTCAATAGTTACCTGCCATCCATTTAATTGGATGTGTTCTATTTTAATTTAGCCATTTTATTGTTGACAAAAAACATAACTGCCAATGCGCAGCGTTATCTCTGAGCATGTGACTTCAGAGAACGTGCCAGTGGTCGGTTAATTAACATAATTTACTCGTCATTTTTCCCATGTGAACTTTGAGGTTTTAAAACTCAATAAATTTTATGTTTACCACCAATCTAATTTACAACGTGCTGTACGCAGATGATTTTAGGTCAAAGGTAATTTATAATACTTTTACACCACATATTGTCAGGTAACTTGCAATACCTCTTTGGTCGAATATGCCCGGTTCAGTAAATTTACTTAACAATTCTTGAATTGCATGTGTGGATTTTTATGTACGACTTTTTAATTTTTCATATTCCATCTGCTGGTGGTTCTGTAGATATTGTTTAAGATACAAGAAATTTGCTACCACTATTTGTGGGGGGAGGGTGGGGGGGATTTGTTGTCAGTCCTCTCGAAGTAAGCATAAATGGCACAGCATTTACCTTTGCCTGACATTTAAGCCTTTGGCGTGCGGAAAGCAAGTGATTGAGTGGTCATAAACTTAACCAATTCTGGGAAATTTGTTGAAACCGAAAGTCTCGGTTTTTTGTTAAGGCGGCGGTTCGGTTTCGGTTTTAAAAAAAAAAACCGAACCGAACCGAAAAACCGATAAACCGCCCAGCCCTAGAATCCGCGAATCGATTCTCGTAATGATTCTGGCAAACTACACTGGCGCGAATCCAAGTAGATTCGCGTTAATTCACTGCTTGGATTCACTTTATGTATGATGTCGTTGATTCATGATGAAGTTCTGACCTGGGTTATCATAAAATATATAATTATGAAAAACTGTCTATTCATATTTCTTGAGTTTGGTATCAAATCAAGTCATGGCTGCTGTAGCAGCCATGACTTGATTTGATACCAAACTCAAGAAAATGTGAAACATGTGGTAAATCATGGGTGGAGATTTTGACAACTTATTTCGTGATCTCACCACCAACATTCAGCTAGTTTTTGAAGAATTTCATATCATTATTTATTTAAGGGTGTTTAAGGTCACATACTTATGCACAATGGCTAATCATGACCGCAACATGGATATAAAGTCAAGGGTTTTCAATCATTTATACCTCATGTTGCACATTTTAGAGGATTTCCACCTCAATCATTGGCTTTACTTCCCGGGTCCCCACGGGGGATTTCATATCATGGTTTAAATGGATTCGCGTGAAAATATTTCGCGAGAATTATGTTAGATTCGCGTGATGCCAGACGAATTTTAAGCCCTGGTAAGTGCAAATCCCAATACGGCTCGGGCTAGAGGCCATATTTATGAACAGATCTTCACGAAACTACTTTGGTACCTTTTGTTATTATCACCTTGGGACAAGAACGAGTGGTTTTGGGTGCGGTGCGAAATTCAAGATGACCACCAGCAGCCATTTTGTACTTTAGTTAGTGTAATCAGTTTTTTGGTACAGAACTTCTGTATGAAAGTTCTGATTTGAATAAATTTTTGTATGAATGTTTAGTAACATGGAATATATCACATATAGTACAGGGTTTTTTTTCTCGTACAGAAATTGTGCAAATTAGATGTACTTGATTTATTCATTGCTACTAATAATACACAGTAAGAGCACATGTCAATACGATTCGTGCCAGAGTCTGTATTTATGAACCGATCTTCAGGAAACTTCTTGGGTACCTTTGTTATCATCTTTGGGATGAGAACGAATGTTTCTGGGTCCAATTCAAGATAGCTTCCAGTGGCCATTTTGTACCGAAAGGGGATCCAATCAGTTTTTTTGTACAGAATTTCCAAATGAAGGTTCTGATTTGAATAAATTTTTGAATGAATATTTAGTAACATGGAATACATCACATATAATACAGGTTTTTTTCTCATGCAGACATTGTGCAAATTAGATAAACTTTGATTTATTCATTTCTACTTGTACACAGTAAGTGCACATGTCAATACAGCTCAAGCTAGAGGCTGTATTTATGAACCGATCTTCACGAACTTCTTGGGGAACCTTTGTTATCACCTTGGGGCGAGAATGAGTGTTTTTGGGTGTGGGCTGAAATTCAACATACCTGCCGGTGGCCATTTTGTACCAAAATTAGGTACATTCAGTTTTTGGTACAGAACTTCTGTATGAAAGTTCTGATTTGAATAAATTTGTGAATGAATGTTTAGTAAGATGGAATACATCACATATTATAATACAGGTTTTTATCTTGTGCAGAAATTATGCAAATTAGATTAACTTTTTAACTCGGGCTAGAGCCTGTATTTATGAACCAATCTTCACAAAACTTCTTTGGTACCTTTATCACCTTGGGACAGGAACAAGTGTTTTTGGTGCCTTTGTTATCACTGTGCTATGAGAACAAATATTTTGGAGTTCAGTCCGACCTACTCTGGAACTCTGGATTTCTTTTCTAGTTGAGCATCTAACTGCCACCCACCTTTACAATATTTAACCTATACATTTGTTGGTCGGCATTTATGTACAGACAGTTACAATACTTTATATGTACTCTTTTTATCAGGTCATTACCTAGATGTGTCATTGCTGTGTCACATACTATACATGTACATGTCTTATGTCTTGAGCTGCTTGACCCTGGTCCCATGACCTGTAAAGGGAAAGACCTAGAGGATCCAATGTTGCACCTCATCCGAGATCACTGGCGTCTGCCGTCTGAATACGATCGGGCATGGGTAAGTCCAACGGAACTCCCTGCATAATCCACTGTACATCTGTCCAGGGGACAAAAGAAGAGACTCCGGTAATTGAAGCACCAGATCCAGTGGATCGACATTTGGCCTCCAACGACTGAGCAGAAAGTGTTGGAGAAGACTGACATGCAGCCGACCTAGAGAACTGAGATCCGTCACTGAACCACAGAGACCGAGCAGCTGGAGAAGACCCCCAAGTTGTCGTGGACATGGACTGGGCCAGAGTCGGGGCAAAAGCTGAGAGAATCCCTTGCACGGGGAACCACTACTGGTTTCAGCTGAGCATGGAAGTCCATCTGCAGATGACAGTAGGGACCAGGTCCGACTTCTCGTTGACTCTGAACCCTAGCGACGCAAGCAGGCTCAACACAGTGTGTCGACATCTGACTCCAGAAAGGCGGCATTGGAATGTCTCGGGAAGATATCGTCTAGATATGCCGAAGTAGTCACCCTGGACTGTGTGCGATATAAGGCTAACACGTGCGACATCAGTTGGGTGAAGGCCCAGCCAGGTCGAGGCCGAAGGGCATGGCCTTGAACTGGTAAACTCACCCCAGAAAAGCGAACCTGAGATACTTTCGCAATGTCCGATGAATCGGAACGTGAAAGTAAGCATCTCGCAGGTCAATGCTAGAAGCGAAAACTCTGGTGAATGGAGAGGCGAACCGACCTGTAAGTCTCTATGCTGAACTTAGGAGCAATGATAAACTGGTTCAGGATACTCGGATTGATAACCGGTCGGAGTCGGCCGTCCTTCTTTGGCACCAAGTACAGGCGGGAATAAAATCCCAATGCAAATTCTGATATCCTTCCTCCAGTCTGCGACGAATCGAGATGAGGACCTTCATTTCTAGCCTCGGCGAGGCCCGCGAGAGGAGAAACCACCTCCTCTACTATATGAAAAATCCTGAGTCCTCCATTTAGCCTGCCGACGCTTACCTTACCATGTGAGTAAGTAGAAGCGGCGGCAGGAGGAGGATCAGACCTTGGCTTCGCAGAGGAAGCAGAAGGGTGCTTGTTGGGCTTTGGGCAGCCCCTGTCTCCAAGAGAAGGCTGATCAAGCTGACGAAGCAGCATCTGATCTATGGAATGACGTAGGACATCATCCCGGGAGCGGCATGTGTCCAGCACAGTGTCCCTGTGAACTAATTACATTTACTGTATTACAGGCATGCGTGTGCACAAGCAACTTGGAAAGCACACGCAAAGGAGCCTGTACGTCGTCAAACCTATCTTGAGGCAGATAAGCAGCTAAAGCAGAAACGACGTGATCTGAAAAAGAAAGCATGCCCAGAGCGTTTCTCTCGATAAGCCCAACAGAGACTCTAGAGTGGCCATAGGAATAATGACCGACTTGGGCTTGAAAAGGCCATTGGAGATGGAGTCCTGATCCAAGATCGTGAAAGTCTGGCAGACTGACGGATTGGCAGAATCATAGGAACGATAACACACTGGAGGCAAAAAAAGGTGTCAACGCTGGTGAAGAATGAAGTCTTCATATCTTTGGAACTCGGCCTAGAGTCCAAAGCTGTAAATGCTTCAACCACCTGTACCGACTAGCATAGTCGAAGGTGCCCAAGAGTGGGTTGTTCCACAGTCAGTAGGCGCGCGACCGATGATCGCGGCCTGTCTAACATTGTCAGCTGGTTTGATGGTTTGAGGTCTGGAACGAACCCAAAGTCAAGAGCTGCCCCCAAGTCAAAAGACTGTTGGCTCTCGACGTCAGGTATGTCTGACTCATCCTCTCAGTCGGAAGACACATAGCCCATCATGGGCAAACCAGCCGAAGCCTCAATGATGTAGACACACCTGAGGGATCAGAAAGCGGCCTGCTTCTAATCCCGGGAGGCGGCACTGCAGAGGGCGCCTAGACACCACTAGCACCCTCATTGGAAGCAACAGAGAAGGCTCTTGGAAAGAACCTGAGTGAGCAAGGAGAGGGCCTCCCTAAGCTCACGGCCTGTGTCGGCCAGTTTGACGGAATGAAGCGGCAAAATGGCTTCACGCCTGGCCCTTTCAACCAGCGAAGGGTCACGATCCTCAAATACATCCGACACAGGGTGACCGAGAGACTACAGCAGAGGGTTCAGCCCCTTCCGACTAAGCCGAGTTGAAGTCAGGGAAGGCTGAGTGCGATACCCCACGTCCACACTACTAGACATCCGTTCAGACTCCTGGAGGGATAAAACTGCTGTGCTCAACGGCCCAGAGGCCACAACAGAGTGTTCGGTCGGCAGCCCCTTCCGACATCGCCGAGTTGAAGTCGGGCAAGGCTGAGACTGATACCCCCATGACCACACAACCAGAGAAGCATCTCTGCAGACCCCTGCAGGGATAAGCCGGGCCGGCTGAAACGGTGACCGATGACGTTGCAGATGGAACATCAGTAGCAGCAGATACTACGGGAGCTGTTGAAACTGGTGGAAAAGGGGAGAGAGCAACCAAGGGCGGCTCCAAAGGAGAAGTCACAACCCTAGTGACAGCCTCAGATGTCTACTCTCAACAAAGTCGTCGTGTCGGGAGGCCCCGAACGACATCGTCCCCACACCCGTGGATGAACGGCCACAATAACGCACCACAAGCTTGGTTAAAAGGGATTGCCCTCAAGGAACAGTCCTGGGCATAACGGAGGTGAGAGCAGTAGAAGAAAAAATGTGAACTCAACAAAATGTAGAAAGTAGAAGAACACCCCCAACTACGAGAGAAGGGTGCCAGAAAATAAAGGACCTGCGGGAACACAACTGAACCCAGACAGCCGACAGAGACCCAAAAAGAGAGCAGTAGAAGAAAAAATGTGAACTCAACAAAATGTAGAAAGTAGAAGAACACCCCCAACTACGAGAGAAGGGTGCCAGAAAATAAAGGACCTGCGGGAACACAACTGAACCCAGACAGCCGACAGAGACCCAAAAAGAGAGCAGTAGAAGAAAAAATGTGAACTCAACAAAATGTAGAAAGTAGAAGAACACCCCCAACTACAAGAGAAGGTTGCCAGAAAAAGGACCTGCGGGAACACAACTGAACCCAGACAGCCGACAGAGACCCAAAAACCAGAAATTCTGCCCTCAACGGAGAGGAGAAATAATAATAATAATAATATCCAAAAGGATAACATATATTCATCAACCGAAAAAAATTATGTCCGAACCGCACGGTACGTGAAAATCACGCACGAACACGGAGAATGCATAAAATACAATGAAAATGTGGTTGAAAATAATAACAAGAATATATAAAACACAGTCTTGTTATTATACGATCTTCAGATCCATAATTCCAGTCACAGGTTAGTTACTGCCTGCGCACTGGTTGCCAGAAGCCGCGGATTTCTACTAAATGAAAATCGTCCCCTACTGGGCATGCGCCGGTAGCAATCGACACAGTTTTGGCTTATTTTTTCTTGGTGACCACTTTTCTTTCCCAAATTGCATGGGAAAGATCAAGACAGAGAGAATATTTTCTGAGTTAGGGACTTCCACTGTAGTGCAAGCCCGTAGTAAACAATTGTAAGGTAGATTGATAAGAAATCCGTTTCTGTCGTCCATTGTACTGGATGCCACCCTTTTGTTTTCTATGGTGGAACGTGGTTGCTATGATACCAAAAGGTTCGTAACCTCTACTGGGGTATAATCGTTGAGGTGTGTTCCTTTGTTCAACCGTGTACTCCATGTCAGAATAGTTATCTATTTCGAACTTATTTTGTTACTACTTTAGCTTTTTGAACCAATTCTACTGATTCCAAACCCAGTCTGTCTACTCCTGTTCTATTTATCAAAAATCCTACATCGAAGAAGCAAATCGTTCCACATTAAAGAAACTGACCAATCAGATCGCTCCATTCACTTACGTCCTACCCACTGTCTGTCCATTGGCTTATGAAACAAGGTGTGGTATCTGTCGATGGAAAGTTGCGAGATGTGCTTGTGTGGATGTTGCAGAATGTGTAACATTATCAAACATGAAGGATTTGCCACGCAAAGGCACAGGTCAGGGGTGTTGACACGTGCATGTGTGCAATAGTACACTGTGCCTTTAAACATACGTCACATGGGCACATGAGGATTTTGAATCCTAAATCATTCACTAAATTCGTGGTTCCCAGCTGCTGTGACAGAACGTAGCAACCTAGTTTTCACAGATGTGCTTGTTAAAGTGTGCAAGGTGTACCATTTTTAGCTCAACTTTGGCGAAGCCAAATTTGAGCTCTTGCCATGGCCTGTCGTCCATCTGTCCGTACGTCAGCAATTGGATATGGCTCTGGCTAGAGGCCGTATTTATGACCAGATCTTTACGAAACTTCTTGGGTACCTTTGTTATGACTGTGGGACGAGAACGAGTGTTTTTGGGTGCGGTCCGAAATTCAAGATGGCTGCCATTTTGTACCGACGATGCAGAAATCTGTTTTTTGTACAGAACTTCCATATGAAAGCTCTGATTTGAATAATTTTTTGTATGAATGTTTAGTACCATGAGATACATTACATATCATACAGGTTTTTTTCTCATGCTTAAATTATGCAAAATTAGACTAACTTTGATTTATTTAGTGTTACTTTCAGCACTGTCGGTGCAAATGCCAATACGGCTCGGGCTAGAGGCCGCATTTATGAACCGATCTTTACGAAACTTCTTTGGTACCTTTGTTATCACCGTGGGACGAGAACTAGTGTTTTTGGGTCCAGTCTGAAATTAAGATGGCCGCTGGCAGCCATTTTGTTCAAAATTAGGGGCAATCAGATTTTTGTGCAGATCTTCCACATGAAAGCGTTGATTTGAATAATTTTGTGTGTGAATGTTTAGTACCATGGGATAAATCACATATAATACGGGTTTTTTTTCTTGTGCAGAAATTATGCAAATTAGATTAACTTTGACTTTTTCAGTGCTACTTACACATGTCAATACGGCTCGGGCTAGAGGCTGTATTTATCAACCTTGGGACGAGAACGAGTGTTTCTGAGTGCGGTCCAAAATTCAAGATGGCTGCCAGTGGCCATTTTGTACCGAAGTTAGGTCTAATCAGTTTTTTGTACACAACTTCTATACGGCTCAGGCTAGAGGCCGTATTTATGAACCGATCTGTACGAAACTTCTTGGGTACCTTTGTTATCACCGTGGGATGAGAAGTTTTTTTTGGGTGTGGTCCGAAATTCAAGATGGCCACCAGCAGCCATTTTGTACCAAAATTAGTGCATTCAGTGTTTTGTACAGAACTTCTGTATAAAAGTTCTGATTTGAATAAATTTTTGTATGAATGTTTAGTAACGTGGAATACATCACATATAGTACGGGTTTTTTTCTCGTGCAGAAATTATGCAAATTAGATGAATTTTGATTTATTTAGTGCTACTTGTACACTGTAAGTGCACATGTCAATGCGGCTTGGGTATTTATCAACTGATGTTCACGAAACTTCTTGGGTACCTTTGTTATCACCTTGGGACGAGAACGAGTGTTTCTGAGTGCGGTCCAAAATTCAAGATGGCTGCCAGTGGCCATTTTGTACCGAAATTAGGTCCAATCAGTTTTTTGTCACAACTTCTATACAGCTCGTATTTATGAACTGATCTTCACGAAACTTGGGTACCTTTGTTTTCACCTTGGGACAGGAATGAGTATGTTTTAGGGTGCCTTTGTTATCACTGTGCTGTGAGAACAAATATTTTGGGGTTCAGTCAGACCCACTCTGGGACTCAAAAGATTTCTTTTCTAGTTTAGCATCTGACTATCACCCACCTTTACAATACTTTACCTATACATTTGTTTCAGGCTACGGCCAGTATTTATGTACAGACCGTTACAATACTTTATATGTACCTTTGTTATCAGGTCATTACCTAGATGTTTGTCATTGCTGTGTCACATACTATACATGTACATGTCTTGACAAGTTGAGCTACAGTGTCATTGACACTTTCATTACCTTTTTATTCTATTCTGCCAAATCCTATTGAACCTTATTTCGTCTACTATTCTTGGGTTGACTCTTTCTGTATTGCAATTCTTCATCTGACCAAACCAATCTCTCCCTTTCGACCAAATTGACAAATCAGCTCCATTCTCATAAGCAACACCCAATTCTAGTACATACAAAGTTATCTCACTCGTTTGATAATAGACATGGGTGATTCGTGTTTAGTCAAGGGAGACAAATAGTCATTTGAGATGTTGTCACCTGTACGACTCGACGACTCATCTGGATAGAGCCTTCCCAACCATCACATGGATTCTTGGCGCCCACATAGCGATTGGGATTTACATCCTGACCATGACATCCTTCCATTTCCACTCCTATTGGATTGTATCATTACTACCACTACCCACCATGTGATCATCATCCGCTACTGCTGTTTTTGTCCAGTATCGTTTTCAACATCCACATTCCTCCGCTAGTGCAGTGTTTACTTTGTCAACTATCACATCAAACTTCCATTACTTTCCCGCTGATACTATTCATTTATTTATTGGTGTTTAAGGTCACATTCTTGTGCACAGTAGCTAATCATGACCATGACAGTTTTACGTGTGGAGGAAGTCGGAGTACACAGAGAGAACCACCGTGCATCGACGAGCAGCTGCCAGCTTTCCGACATCGTAACTCCGTACTGCAGCACAGGCAGGGCTAGATTGGTTGAAGACATGCGCCCCATTGACGTGCAGTACTCCTTAGTACTCGGCATCATCGTACCCCCATGCGGACAATCGGGGTTTAGCGCCTTGCCCATGGGTACAATGCTGGAGCGCTGATACTAAAAGATATTTCCATCACTACCTCCTAGTGGTGCTCTCAATGGATTCTACCATTGGACCCGTACCACTGGCTTGTACCGCTAAAACGACTATCTGTCCCATAACAGCATCCATCACTACTGCCCCCGCCTCATTTTGATCTCTTCCATTGGCTTCCACCACTACCAGTCTCCCAGTCTTCGCCCTTCACTTCTTCAAAAGCCACTACTGCGCACATCATCGGTCACTATCCCACCGGTACTAAAAGTTATTCCCATCACTGCTCACTGTAGTATCACCAGTGGATTTCAACATTGTGGTCCTTCTGGTAGCGTACACTATGACTAGCTTTTATTATTATTGTCGCCTGCCACCACCCAATTCGCTACAACTACTAAGGTCCTACTGTACAAATTCGTAGGCCAATCATTTCATGACTTCCACCATACCTGAACACTTGAGAAGAGCCAAATAGTCGTTAAAAAAGCCACTCGGATCGTGTGACTACCCGACCGACTCGACATCTCTTCTGGAGAAATCTATAGTCAGATGAAAAATAAGGATGCAGCTAGTGGGATATCATGCAACCTGGACTATGTTTTCTTGGAAAGATACAAAGAGACTTCTCGTCCGTCTCGACAACCTTTCTGAAAAGAGTCAGGGGAGTTGTTCAAGAAGTCACTCGAATCGAATCGACACAGCGACTCTACTAGAACAAAATGAGATATCAGAGCCACAGACATGTCATTAAAAGGATTCCGTAAGTGGGATTCCGTAAGAGAGATTCCGTGACCACATACATTTCAAACAACTACCTCCGATAATGATCCCCAGATAGTCTACAGAGGTCTACACCAGTCGCCAAGCAATAGTTCACTCCACACCAGTCAACATGGGCCCATAAAATAGTCTACATATGTCAATGCAAGTCCACGTAAGTCCATGTGATAGTCCATATATTAGTTCACGAGATAGACGATTCGGATACAGACATTGCTATACAAGAGTCCGGCATACTCTTATTCCATTGAACACGTAATCACGTGATCATGTTTATAGCACCATGCGCTATCTGAATCATTCCAGCATTACCTAAAAAAATCCAAGATGACACCCTCAAAATAGCCCAGGAATACTCGGTATAGGTTTCAACATAGCCCTAAGAGGAGAGTTCAAATAAAATTTGAACCCGTAAAATACTCCCGTGAAATCAAACATACCCTCGGAACATACCCCACACGATTATAAGCCTTTCTTTTCTGTAACAACCATGTACATGCGTATATCATCGAGTTAGCGGTAAAACTCGGCCAAGAATCCTTTTCCTTTTAAAATGGGCAACATTTCCAACCGGGTTGTTTCTCATGGACTGGCACAAAGAAGACCGAATGAATCAGAATAAAGGTTTAACACAATAAGCGGGCATTTTCTGAGAAAACGCTTTTACTATCATTCGTGAAGTCTTTGAAGCACAAAAATGTTTGATATTATATTATTAAACGAGCGTGATGGGTTGTTTACCACATCAATAGAGTGGAAGTGGAAAGGGGGTAGCTGCTTCGAATGAACTCCATCACACCCACTGGGCACTACATCATGCTGTCTGGTAAAGGACGCCATATGATTTCATTTTTTGTATTATCTCGATCAATTGACTTATTATCTCGATCGATCGCCTTTGTATCTTGATCAATCGATTTATTATCTTAGGTTTATTTGGTAAGTTAATTCTATCAAGAGTTAGGATGAGTCTTCAGGGGTATATACCACCCATAATGTACTACCATTCTAAACTGCCAGGCATTACCCCCATCCCATAATACAGTCTAGACTAGCATCGTGTACTGCCTAAGCCTGTCATAGAATAATATGAAGCAGTGGGTGGATTAGTAATGCCAAGTACTAACGACGGGCATATAATGCTCTTGCTATACTACCAAACTCGACAACCATGCACTATCCCATCCTGCAACACTGTCTGACCAGGTATTATGTACTACCCATACCAGTCATAGAACAATACAAAGCAGTCTGTTGATCAACAGTACCAAGATTTAATCGGCTGCATCTATTGGTAGTATGAAATAATGACTATTGTGGGACTGATGTTAGCATTTGTGACGGTTTGGGATTTAAGGTCTGGTTGGGAGTGGAGGTTATGGTTGTTAAGGCACTAGATGGAACTTTTGTAGACTAAACATTGAGCTGGCTGGGGACTATTGGGTGGGGGTAATGCATGGTTGTCTCGTGCGTATTACAGGACAGTCCTTGGATGTTTACGTTGGTAGTATAGTGTGGGCTTTATATACCCCTGTAGATCCCAGCTTAATCCTTGAATTAACCCACTGATTCCTTTGTACGATCCTATGACTGGTATAGATAGTATGTAATGCTGGGCCAGGAGGTATTATTGCGAGGAGAATGGGGTAATACATGGTCGCCTAGTGTGATAGTATATGATTACGCTCTGTATCCCTGTGGGCCTCCTGTTACCCATTAGTACCATTTGTCCATCCAATGCTTTGTATTATTCAGTGACTGCTATAGGTAGTACGTGATGCTAGTCTAGGCAGTATTATGGCGTGGGGGTAATGCCCTGGTAGTGTAAAACGGTAGTAGAGTATGGGCGGTATATACACCTGCTGTTGGCATAAGTAACTTTGTCACTTCGCTAAACAAGCAGCATTTGCAATCAAAAAGTAGCGAGGCGCTCTGAGCAGAACCTGCTTTACACAAACTGCTACAGATAATTTATTTCGTTATGATGAATTATTATTTCGTCATTACGAAATATTATTTCGTTATTACAAAATCTTTATTTCGTTATATTACGAATTATTATTTCGTTATTACGAATTATTATGACGAATTAATAACTAAACTGGATGTGGCTCTAATACGTTTCCGTACTGCGCACATTGTCGGTACCTCCAGAGAGAAGCATGGCTGGAAATGAGTTGTGAGCTCCTCCCATTGGTGGTGTTAGTTTTAAGTTGTAAAAAAGTGGCCCCATGAACCTCGTGTTGACGAAGTTGTCCTGTTTCAAACAATGTACATATTACACCGCCATCAACCACCCACTCCCCCACCACCCCCTTCAAGGTGTCGCGTCTTGACTTATTTTGATCAACGAGATTGTTTCAATTTTCCAAAACGTGGTGTTTTTGAAGATTTATTCTTAGCTTTTCATTTCTTTAACAATCTACACAGCCTCTCTTAATACTGGTAACAGGGCTAAACATTCCGGGAATCTCGCAACCATTCTATTCAGATTTCTTGCTAAAGCTTCCAGTCTCATACTTGCTGTTGAAACAGATGCTTCGTTGATCGAGGACTGTAAAGTACGGGTTACCGTAGACATGATACCGCACGTGCCTTCAAGAAAACCTTCCAGGTTCATTTTTATGTCGGTCTTCCATTTGCTTATCGTGTTATTCAAATGTGGCACCAGAAAATCTAGCGTGTATGTATCGGCGCCACTGATTGGTTAGCGGAATGTGTTGATTGACAGGTTTTAAGTATGATAATCAATTAATTTAGCATCATACTATATTATTTGTGTATGATACTGAATTAATTCAGTATGATACTCAATTAATTTAGCATCATGCTATATTATTTGTGTATGATACTGAATTAATTCAGTATGATAATCAATTAATTTAGCATCATACTATATTATTTGAGTATGATACTGAATTAATTCAGTATGATACTCTAATTAATTTAGCATCATACTATATTATTTGTGTATGATACTGAATTAATTCAGTATGATAATCAATTAATTTAGAATCATACTATATTATTTGAGTATGATACTGAATTATTTTAGTATGATACTCAATTTAGCATCATACTATATTATTTTGCACGATTTCATGAATGCAGCAGAAATAAAATAGCATGATATTGAAATCAGGTTCACGTACGGGAGGGTCATAATTGTTTTTTTAGTATGATACTCGAATAATTTGGTATGATGCTATATTATTTGTTATGATTTCATAAATGCTGCATAAATAATTAAGTATGATACTCAATTATTTGAGTATGATACTGAATTAATTCAGTATCATAATATATTATTTGGGTATCATGCTATACTAATTGAGTATCATACTCTACTATTTTTTTATCATCATGCTTAATTCACTGATTTATGATCCTGCTCGTTCGTCATCCTTATCATTCAAATTGAGAATTCTTCCAATCCCTTTGGCATGAGATAACTCGAAAAATATCAATCCAATTGTCATGTTACTTTATATATATCTTCAGGTTACTGATGTTCCGAGCTGTATAGTTTTTGGTGTAAATCTGATAATTTAATCCTGAGATATTAACCCTTTATCCTTCAAATTGAAAATTCCTCCAATCCCTTTGGCATGAGATAACTCAAAAAATATCAATCCGATTATCATGTTACTTTGTATATGTATTCAGGTTACTGATGTGCTGTGCTGTATAGTTTTTTATGTAAATATGATAATTTGATCCAGAGATGCTAACCCTTTATCCATCAAATTAGTCACTCCTCCAATCCATTTCTATATGTATCCATACCATGTATGGTGTACATAATGTAGCCATCCATGGTGGCCCTCTGTCATACAACTTTCTACTAGTTCCACGTATGGGTACACATCTGACGTTTTCATCGGCCTATTTTTAGGTATCCTGATCTACATTAAATAGCACATGAAAAAAAGTATTATGTAGCACGATCACACATGTTAAGTAGAAAGACAAGGATTTAGCAAGAAAGAACTCCAACTTAAGCGCCACCATCATTGAAACGGTTTGCATCATCAAATTGGAGGAAGAAAGTGACAGTCAAGAACAATTGAATAATTAGTTGGAACAATCACACATGTTAAGTAGAAAGACAAGGATTTAGCAAGAAAGAACTCAACTTGTGCGACACCGTCATTGAAACGGCTTGCATTATCAAATTGGAGGAAGAAAGTAAACAGCAATAGAATGCCACTATGGACCAATCTGTGCGTCACCGGTGCCGGCTTGCATTTTCAGACTAGCCCAATTCTCCAATTTGTGCACCACTGTTGTAGAAACAGCTTGCATTATCAAATTGGAGAAAGTGACACTAAAAAACAATAAACATGCAAGTACAGACCAATCTGTGCCCCACCAGTGCTCTGACGACTTGCTTTTTCAGATTGAGTTACTCACTCCGAATTTGTGCGCCACCATCACAGAGACGGCTTGCATTATCAAACCGAAGTAAAAGAAATGACCACACTAAACCACGATAGATATGTAGCCATTGTGTCGATTTGACATTGTGTTAGTAGCGTATAGCCCATTCTGTGCGCCACCGATGAAGGCCTTGCACAGCTCAGGCTATGCCCTGTCCAATTTTTTAGATTGGATCAATAGCGACAGTCGGTTAGTAGCTTGTAGCACATGCTGAGCGCCACCGATAAAAGCCTTGCACAGCTCAGGCTTACCCCATTCTGCACGATGCCGATATGGGCATTGCACATCGTGGGCTAAAAAGGCTATGTCCTATTTGTGCGCAAGCGTTAATTAGAACAGCTTGTGTAAAATTGGATCAATAGCAACAGTGTGTTTAGTGGCATAGTAAAGTTTGATGAAATAACTATGAACATGCAGATATATAGCCAAATATATAGCCAAGTTAACATTTGGGATAAACATCCTAATATATAGCGAAAAATATGAGAAATTGAAGTCAAAATTATGCAAACATTTCCATAACATCAATTTTAGCTAATAATTGGCAAAAATATATTTACAAGCTCTTTTAAATATCAATTATTAAATTATAAATATGCATTTAAATGTCAATTGTGGATAAAATAAATTAAAATGTCTACCCTGTTATCCCCGCATTTACAAAAATGCAGGTATATAGTCGTGATCTCCGCCCGTATGTACGTCGCACCCTGAAAGGCTCCTAGACAGGGTTCCCGCGGGGCCTTGAAAACCTGGAAAAGCCTGGAATTTGTCAAAAGGTCATTGAAGGCCTTGAAAGCCTTGAATTTCCAATGGGAGCCTTGAAAAGCCTGGAAAATCGGAGAATTTTGTGATGCGTAATTTAATCTGAACATATTTTACGGCATTTACAGCAAATGTAACGGTGTGGTTTATTAATCCGGTCATATTTTGGAGTAGTTACGGGAGTGCCAATGTGTGCATTATTGATAGAACTTTGCAGTGATGTGACACTGAAATCCCTTGAATCAAGCATTGTGAATGGTTGCTATTGATGTGGGCGAGCACAATGGTGTATATTTAAGTCAATGGGAAGATTTATTGTAAATTGTGCCTGTTCGAATGCTGAGCACACGTGCGTGGATAATTTATTCATATTGAAAATATTATAAATGGATGATTGTTCAGTTGAGCTATTTCCGAAGCATGTATGTCTGATGAATTTGCCACAATGTCATCTTAAAGTCCTGGCACGGGCAGTTGCCATCACGGTGGATTCCGAGTTTGGATTTCCAAATGAAAGTGTTATTGTCTTATTCACCTCAAATGTTAACATGTGCGATTTTAAGGATGATTCGCCCATGTATGAAACATTAAAAACTTCTCAATACTTACTGCATTTAGCTGAATACCGTTCAACTGGAACAGGCAGTAACCAGTTATAGTATGCAGTTGATTTAATCCAAGCTTGTTGGAAGGTACACTTCCCTACAACGGAATTACATTTTGCTTTTCGAATGACATTCCTGGAGACATTGTGGGTTACGAAATGTCATTTACATGTAACATGTAGTTTACTCATTGGGAGAAAGGATGACATCAATTCATTTGCATTCAGTAAGTATTCATTTAGAATAGCGGTACATGTGCAAGAGACATAGCTATTGTGCCACCTGGTAATTACACTGCAGTTGTAGGATAAACACAAGAAAATGTCTTTCTCAGACTCACTAATTCTAATCAGTGATATCATTGCTTGGATAGCTTTCAGAAAAAGTTTTCCAAGAAATGATGTCAAGTGTTAGAATTACCAACAAAGGGAAATATAAGAGAAAGTTTCTAGTCGTTATCTGATAATTTAGGGTACTTTGTCAACCTCGTCCTTGAAAAGCCTTGAATTTCATAAATGGGGGGCCTTGAAAATCCACAAAAATTGCCAAGAAATGGCCTGGAATGGCCTTGAATTTCGAAGATTTTAACCTGGGGGAACACTGCTAGAGTATTCAATTCGAAACGTTTAAACTATGCTAATGTGTTCAGGTAGCAACTCTGGATGTGCAAGAAGGTTTTGGAATTTTGATTGGACCCCAGGTGGTTCCAGTGGAACAACTTTTATCATTAAAAAATCAGTTTTCATCGAAAGGCTCCTAGGGTATTTAATTCGAAACACTTAAAACTATGCTAATGTGTCCAGGTAAACATCTCTAGATGTGCATGAAAGTTTTCAGAATTTTGATTTGGCCCCCGGTGGTTCCAGTGGAACCACTTTTATCGTTAGAAAATCAGTTTTCATCGAAAGGTATTTAATTTGAAACGTTTAAACTATGCTAATGCAAGTATCAGGATTTCAGATGTCAACGGAACCCAAAAATCGTTTCCGTGGTTTAAGAGACACGGAACCCGCCGGTAACAGAATTTAGGTACCGTCTGTGAGCAGTTATGGGAACCTTTTTGAAGTTATTCCGAATCAAGGGAATTTTGTATCATTCGTAGCTTTTTAGATTTCAGACACGTTTCCCTCCTAGATAATCTGCCTACATTCATTGATATGCTTGTAAGTTATATGTGAAATGATATTGGGACGTTTCGGCCTCCAAAATTAACAGTCCGGAGTGAAGGGAATTAATTACCCCCGGCACGATAAATACCAAACAGAGGTTATTGGGATGTTGATTTTTAGCTCAACTTTGACGAAGTCAAATTTGAGCTATTGTCATGGCCCGTCGTCCGTCTGTCCGTCCGTCCGTCTGGCCGTCTGTCCGTACGTCAACAATTGGCTATGGCTCGGGCTAGAGGTCGTATTTATGAACCGATCTTTACGAAACTTCTTGTGTACCTTTGTTATGACCCTGGGACGGGAACGAGTGTTTTTAGGTGTGGTCCGAAATTCAAGATGGCTGGCAGTGGCCATTTTGTACCGATGATGCAAAAATCAGTTTTTTGTACAGAACTTCTGTATGAAAGTTCTGATTTGAATAAAGTTTTGTATAAATGTTTAGTACCATGGGATACATCACATATAATACGGGTTTTTTTCTCGTGCGTAAATTATGCAAATTAGACTGACTTTGATTTATTTAGTGTTACTTTCAGAGCTGTAAGTGCCAAGCTGCTATGGCTCGGGCTAGAGGCCGTATTTATGAACCGATCTTTACGAAACTTCTTGGGTACCTTTGTTATGACCATGGGACGAGAACGAGTGTTTTTGGGTGTGGTCAGAAATTCAAGATTGCTGCCAGCCACCATTTTGTACCGACGATGCAGAAATCTGTTTTTTGTACAGCACTTCCATATGAAAGCTCTGATTTGAAAAATTTTTTGTATGAATGGTTTAGTACGATGGGATACATCACATATAATACGGGTTTTTTTCTCGTACGTAAATTGTGCAAATTAGACTAATTTTGATGTTTTTTGGGGTTACTTTCAGCACTGTAAGTGCAAATGCCAATACGGCTCGGGCTAGAGGCTGTATTTATGAACCGATCTTTACGAAACTTCTTGGGTACCTTTGGTATCACCGTGGGATGATAACGAGTGTTTTTGGGTCCGGTCCGAAATTCAAGATGGCCGATGGCAGCCATTTTGTACAAAATTAGGTGCAATCAGATTTTTGCACATAACTTCCATATGAAAGCCCTGATTTGAATAATTATTTTGTGTGAATGTTTAGTACCATGGGATGCATCACATATAATACAGGTTTTTTTCTCGTGCAGAAATTATGCAAATTAGATGAACTTTGATTTTTTCAGTGCGACTTACAGTAAGTACACATGTCAATACGGCTCAGACTAGAGTCTGTATTTATGAACTGATCTTCACGAAATGTCTTGGGTACCTTTATTATCACCTTGGGACGAGAACGAGTGTTTCTGGGTGCGGTCTAAAATTCAAGATGGCTGCCAGTGGCCATTTTGTACCGAAATTAGGTCTGATCAGTTTTTTGTACACATCTTCTATACAGCTCAGACTAGAGGCCATATTTATGGACCAATCTTTACGAAACTTCTTGGGTACCTTTGTTATCACCGTGGGATGAGAGCGAGTGTTTTTGGGTGTGGTCCGAAATTCAAGATGGCCACCAGCAGCCATTTTGTACCAAAATTAGTGCAATCAGTCTTTTGTATAGAACTTCTGTATGAAAGTTCTGATTTGAATAAATTTTTGTATGAATGTTTAGTAACATGGAATACATCACATATTGTAAGGTGTTTTTTTTCGTGCCGAAATTATGCAAATTAGATGAACTTTGATTTATTCAGTGCTATTTACACAATGTAAGCACACATGTCAATACGGCTCAGGGTAGAGGCTGTATTTATGAACCGATCTTCACAAAACTTCTTGGGTACCTTTGTTATCTCCTTGGGATGAGAATGAGTGTTTCTGGGTACGGTCCAAAATTCAAGATGGCTGCCAGTGGCCATTTTGTACCGAAATTAGATCCATTCAGTTTTTTGTCACAAGTTCTATACATCTCGTATTTATGAACTGATCTTCACAAAACTTCTTGAGTACTTTTGTTTTCACCTTGGGACAGGAACGAGTGTGTTTTGGGGTGCCTTTGTTATCACTGTGCTATGAGAACAAATATTTTGGGGTTCAGTCAGACCCACTCTGGGACTCAAAAGATTTTTTCTAGTTCAGCATCTGACTGTCACCCACCTTTACAATACTTTACCTATACATTTGTTACAGGCAACGGTCAGTATTCATGTACAGACCGTTACAATACTTTATATGTACCTTTGTTATCAGGTCATTACCTAGATGTTTGTCATTGCTGTGTCACATACTATACATGTACATGTCTTTGTCTTGACAAGTTGAGCTACAGTGTCATTGACACTTTCATTTGACTTGGACTCCATACTGCGGAGCTAATTTATGCAGTGCTAATAAATTAACTCCCTTGATGCGCAACATGAATACTCAATGATGATTGGTAAATGAGCACCGACGTTTAGGAAAGCACCTAAACATTTAACAAACAACATGAGTGATAACCAGTGGATTCGCACTGAATCAATTCACACTGCAAAGTCCACTGCCAAATATTCGGCCTTATAGTTACTTAATAAAAATAAGCGACAGTTCACACAGAAGTAATTTCCCAACTTGAGTGAATTGTGAATTTCTGGGGGAGAAAGTGATTCGGCAATGCCGATTGCCGTAGCATTTTGCGACTGGTCTAATGACGTGACTGTGCGGGTGGGAACAGGTCAACTCGCCCTCGGGTCAAGTCACCCCGGGTCAACTTGTCCCGGGTCGTCACCCCCCCCCCCCCCCCCCCCCCCAGTTAAAAAAAAAACGTAACTCTAGTTATATCAGCAATTTTTTTTTTATTTTAATACTATAATCTATTATTTGTAACAATATTATGAAGTCCCGTCTTTGTGATTCATTTGTTTTCATTTGTTGGCTGTTTTGTATCTGGATTTACCAGGGGCAGGGGTTTACATCTGAATTCAACCTATCTCGATCTTACCTTTACATGCACTGGATGTGTCATTCTTTTATCAACGTGACGGTGAGTGATAACAAACAGGGTTCACACAAATTGTTTTTTAGAATTATGGTACAGCTACTACAGGACTGAAACTAAGTCTCAATAAAGTACCGGCTTGTGAGTAAAAACAAAAGCAGCTTGACATAATTTTATCTTTTAATAAATACATACATCGAAAGTATTAACATTACAACAAAGTACAACTGTACCCAAAACAAAATATACAAATAAATACAATCATTACCAGGCAGTCATCAAACTTCCCTGTTCAGTCTATCAATAATTCAATATGTACATGTATCGACACTGACAGCTTTGTTAAACACCTTGTCTGAAAAAATGAAAATGGGTAAAGCAAACATTTCCGGTTAAGCAAATTTTTTTGGCTTAACCCTTTTTCCGGTTAAACAAATTTACAATTTTTAAAGGCCTGTTTTCAGTTTGCAACATATATTGAACACAGGCGCTTGTTATTTTATCATACTTAAAACAATTCTCAGACACACAATAAAATTACTTGTGATAATGTTACTGACGAAAAAAACGTCAAGATGTTTTCAGAATGAGCCAATCACATTCACTTCAGCGAAAGGGTCCCGCACTTTACTCATTCTGAGAATGTAATTGGTTGAAATGTCTTAACGTGTGCAAACGGTACACACGTGTTTTTCCCACTTCAACTTGTTTCTGTATTCAATGTAAACAGCATTTCGTTTCTATCACAGTGATGGTTGTTCACCAACGAGCAGCTCTTATGAGCATTTCTTTCAACAACAAATGTTTCAATGTCTTTAGTGACAGATTGAGTGGGTAACGATATTTCAGTTTCGTCCTTTTGTGACCACGGTACCGACACGCTACCGGTAACGATCGTTACCGTGATATCCTGACACTTGCTAATGTGTTCAGCTAACATCTCCAGATGTGCATGAAGGTGTTGGAATTTTAATTTTGCCCCCAGTGGTTCCAGTGGAACCACCTTTATCGTTGGAAAATCAGTTTTCTTCGAAAGGCTCCTAGGGTATTCAATTCGAAACGTTTAAACTATGCTAATGTGTTCAGGTAGCAACTCTAGATATACATGGAAGGTTTCGGAATTTTGATTTGGCCCCAGCTGGTTCCATTGGAACCGCTTTTGTCGTTAGGAAATCAGTTTTCATCGAAAGGCTCCTAGGGTAATTCGAAACATTTAAACTATGCTAATGTGTTGAGGTAACATCCAGATGTGCATAAAGGATTTTGCACCAAGTGGTTCCCGTGAAACCACTTTTGTCATTGGAAAATCAGTTTTCATCGAAAGACACCTAGGGTATTTAATTCGAAACATTAAAACTATGCTAAGGTGTTCAGGTAACATCTCTCTAGATGTGCATAAAGGTTTCAGAATTTTGATTTGGCCCCAGGTGGTTCTAGTGGAACCACTTTTATCGTTAGAAAATCAGTTTTCATCAAAAGGCTCCTGGGGTATTTAATTTGAAACTTTTAAATTATGCTAAGGTGTTCAGGTAGCATCACTAGATGTGCATGAAGTTTTCGGAATTTTAATTTGGTCCCATGTGGTTCCAGTGGAACCACTTTTATCTTTAGAAAATCAGTTTTCATCAAAAGGCTCCTTGGGTATTTAATTTGAAACGTTAAAACTATGCTGAGGTGTTGCTTAGGAAATGCGGGATGCACCATTGTGTGTTTTGCACACAATTAACTTGATCTAGTATGAATTGGTCACATCCATTGAAAGAACTTCAAGTTAACACTCCAAGAAAACAGAATATCTAGAACCAGCTGAACTTTCAGAAAGTTTACCATTGAAAAGAAGAAAAAACACATTCCGTTGCCTTATAAACACCCTGTAGATGACGTCACATGACTTGACAACGAAAGAAACATCGCGTGTTGCCATTTCCGCCACTCAAATGTTAACCACGTGGGTGTCAGAACCTTGGGGAGGTGCGGTTCTTGATTGCTTTCACGTGCTTCACTCATGTTACAGCCGTGCCTCATTCGTGATTGGTCAAATATAGTTCAGGCACTCCTTAGACTATAAATATAGAAACTCTGCCCTTGAATTGACCTCTAACTGCGTGACTGTTGGCACCTTTAGAGTTAAGTAGCAGATCCATGTTTCTATGTGAATCTCAATTTCTCCATCAATATTCAGGTGATTGCAATGAAATTTGGCAGACTAAGGTCCTCATAGCCCGTTACAAGGCTACCAAATTTGAAGTGTCTAACCCAATGTAGTGCTGTTCTACAACCGATTCCAACTCGCCATCCCTTTTCCCATTAAGTAGGCGATCCAAGTTGATAATACAAGTCCATATCCTGTGCCCGCATGGATTGATTGCCATTTGTGATTGGTCAAATATAGTTCAGGCATTCCTTAGAGTCAAAATATAGCAACTCTGCACTTCAATTCACCTCTTAACTATGTGACTTCTGGAACTTGAAGAATTAGGTAGTCGATACATTCTCAACTAGCGGATTTTATATGAACCTCAATATTCAGCCGTTTTTGATAAAATTTGGCAGACACAAGCTCCTCATAACCCTCTGGAATGCTACCAAATATCAAGTCTCTGCACCAATGTTGTGCTGTTCTACAACTGATTTCAACCCCGACTTTCGCATTAAGTAGCCGATCTGAGATTAACGCTTGCACGTCAATAACTTGCACCCTGGTGAACCAATAGTTGAAATTTTGCACACATCATTACTAGAAATGAGATGATTAATCGGTGTAACCTCGGCACTCGGCTGACAAGTGCTCATTGGTTCACCATCGGCACTCGCTAGTTCAACATCGGCCCTCGCCGATTGTCTTGTCTGAAACTCACTGAAAGTGTCATGGATGATCTGTAATGAACATTCTTCCCCTTCGTGGGACAACCAGTGGCAAAAATCGGTACCTCACTCATCTGTTACTGATATCAGGTAAATCATAGTTTGTGAAAGAAAGTGCAGAATATTATATTAAAGGCTTTGCTTGTGTAACTGTGTACCGAGTTGTATTGTATCCTTCATGTGAATACGGATGCTCTTTACTGCAGAAACAGCACTGCATTCTGCAAAATGTCGCAACATTTCTTTCAACCACGCTCATTAAATATATAATGGCATTCTTTATTCTCATATTGGACAGATAATTCCGCCATATTAGTGATCCTTGTTAACTGTGAGAGGTTTGGGTGCAATGATTTCAATATCGGGCGGGGTGGGATTTATCAACACGAAGCCACTGAATTTGGCAACACGAAGCCACTGAATTTTTCTCATGATGAAATGTGTGGAGCACATGATAAAAATAGATAATGCTGTGCAACGTCATGACTGGTGTGACACAATCCCATATATGGGTTTACCGAAAAGAAACTCCCACTTGAAGATGTGTGGTTCCAAAGACTGCTTTTGATTTTCACAAAACATTTTCTTCCAAATATATTTACATACATTCACGGGTGAAAAACCGCTATCATGTAAATTTCAATTTTCCATTTGCCTATTTTTCAATTTTAGGCTGAGACGAGTGAATTAACTTGATCAGTAAGACTCCACTCAAATACAAACATCCTGACCCTGTCCAGTCTGAACTCGCGCAAACTCGGGTATAATTCAGAGACCCATGTGTAGGAATACTGGAATAGGCCTATCACAGGTAGCCTATGATAAAGAAACCATCTGACATCGGTATTCGGTATTGGCCTATTGTTGTCTTCTAATATAATCGGCATTCGTCTGATGGGGCATTTTATTAATCGGCGCATCTCTAATCATCACAGGATGGTGGTTTTTAATGCTGAGAAATATCAAGTCTCTGTCTGGTCAGATAAAAAAGTTGTACTTGATACAAAATCCTGAGAGTGCAGATGAGTTTCCAATACCTGAATCTTGATGCATTTTTTTTGGAGCAGAAATATTGAGGCTTTTAAAAAATTTAATCATTCGAATTAGGAAGGGGGCCGATGCAGCATTCGAATCCTCATTGAATACTAAGTAAATGGGTGAAACTTGAGATAGATCGACCCATATTGGTGAGGTTACGATATATTTTCTAAATTTGACATAATCTTGCCAAAGTCCACTAGATAGCCCGTTCAAAAACAAACATTGTCTTCAGCTGAATTAAGTTGCGGAATCACACTCAGAAAAGCGACCTAATATGCAGCCTACGAAAAACTACTAAAGGTACAGACTTGTCCTTTGATATCTGAAACCACTGGCCGAGGTCTGTCATCTATTCAAATATCAGCGATGTGCATTTAGCCGGACAAAAGATTGCCATGGTCAAACTACTTGGGGTAATTTTAAAATCTTTTAGGTATCTCGATCGAGTCTTGAGTGTTACCTACGCGTCGATATGTAAGTTAGGAGGTTGACTTTCTCAGAGAGCATAGACTATTTTCTGGGTATTGCTGCAAAAGGTTAAGCCGATACTAACCACATTGTCTAATGGACATCAATTCCCCAAATTTGACTTTTACAAAGTGCCTTTAGGTAGCCGATCGAGGTCTTAAGTGTTCCCTCCACGTCGGTATGAAAGGTACGAGGTTGACTTTCTCGGAGACCATAGCAGACTATTGTTGGGGTTTTGCTGCAAAAGGTCAAGCCGATCACAGCAACCCTGTTTAATGGACATCAATCCCCCCAAATTAGACTTTTACAAAGTGCCTTTCTTTTTCAAGTAGAGTGTGTGATTGTCTCCAAACATTCATTTCTCGTTTTCTAAAAAATTGAGAGATATGGGCGGCTATCAAGTAATTCCTTTATACCAACATAGGCTTTCAAAACACAGCAACAGCAACCATGTAAATGCTTCCAGTTTCAAGATAGGTATCCTGATTGCCTCCGGCAAACAGATCCTTATTTGAGTCACTTCTGCCTCTAAAACATGAAATAATTCTCCAACTTTCTGTTAGGTAGCAGGCCGAGTTTCTGAACAGAACAAGTTTTTGCGGAGTAAAAGTCTTTCCTCATTTAGGTAGCGATCGGATACTACGGCTAACCCTAACCGTAAACCCTAGCGAATCCACTCAATGCTACTTTAGAAAAATGCAATTACTTTTTGATTTCTTTTTCTAGGTTTTGTATTTGAATATTGTAAAAATATAGGCCGAGTTATTTCTAAGGAGGCGAAGGGGGAAGACGGATCAATGCCTACACTTTTGCCTTCGAACACTTTGAAGTAAAGAAACAAAGTCCAACAGGCCGAGTTTTTTTCTTTTAACCCTTTACCCAACGTAACGTCCAAAAACGGCCAGCGCTATTCTCAAAAATCGCCAATTAATTTTCATTATTTTTTAATTTTTTGTCTCAAAAACATAGGTTATGACCCCTCATTGGAACGAGCTCGTCGAGCTCGTTCCAACGAGTGGTCATAACCTATGTTTTTGAGACAAAAAATGAAAAAAATTAGTTATTCAAGAATTTTGTTTGCAAGTGTCGTCTGCTTTTCATGTTGGATAAAGGGTTAACATTTGCATCAACGACTTAGCCCAATTTTCGAGACAACACCACGTGGAGGCAATTAAAGCATATTAGAATACTTTAAAAGGCTGGCTTCAGTTGTCCTCCTTTCACACACACCGGTCGTATCCGTCGCATTCACAGATGCACACATATATTTCATTAAATGCATGAGACATGTTATAAATAAATTAATCAATACATTTACAATAATCAAAGTGAAGCTGAAAGGAAACAATTCATTAGCCCTTTCCTTCCACACACCAATCGTGTCTGTTGTATTCACAGATTCACGCACATCACTCATACCAATAAATAATACATACACAATTTACAATAATAATAAATTAAAAAATCAAGCTGAAAATTCATTAAGATGATGATGAGGTAAATTGGTACAATGATGAGGTAATACAGAAATGATTTATGAATGATTGATGAATGAAGGATAAAGAAATTTTAATGATGATAAGAGAAATTTGATGATGAATTCATTCAATTAATAATAATTGTAATAAATAAATAAATAAATAAATAAATAAATAAATAAATTATATATATATACCCAAATTAATTGTTAATTTTAGCAACGTACCCCGGAACTAAAATCTCAGGCGCTGGACTCGCTGGATTCTCTTGCGAGCCGCCGGTGGTCCCTGCGCCGTTGACGGGGCGACAACGGCACACCAGAGCTTGGACCAGGAACACCGGGGTCAGTACCAGGGAACGTTGCTGACAAGGCAGCCAGAAAATATAAAAGATAAACAGTTGTTCAGTTATACTATTCCTACAAAAACAAGTCAGAAAGGACACCACAGACAAACAATTAAGTAATTAAGTTTTTTGCAAGACAATCGAAAAGAATGCTCACCTTGGAGTACATGGTGCGTAACTTCTTCACGACCTCCGCCTGCGGAGGTCGAGGCTGCTCTTGTCATAGTACCGGTCAGCGGTGGACAGCCGGTGGGCCATGTGCTTCGCGAGGTGGGCCTGCTCCTCTCTCGTCCCCCCCTTATCGCGAAGCGTCGATACAGCCAGCTTCCGCCCGATGTTGGCTGAGATGCTGGGAAGCTCGGTCTGTATCGACTTACCATATCTCTCCCATTCTTGCTGGTAGAGTTTTGACATCGTCTGCAAGAGAAGTAAAAATTAGTTTAATAACATGCCGAGTCTCTTCTTTTTTTGTTTTTGGACCTCTCTTCACCTACAAGAAAAAGATGAGTTAGACCTCTCTTCACCTACAAGTAAAAGATGACAAAGTGTTAGCAATTTCCTGAACCTAAAGGAAATAGAGGTCAGTTGTATAAAGTAAAAACAAGGAACAGTCGCCATCTTGCAAGATAAGAGAATCTTGCAAGATAAGAGAAGAAAAATAAAACTTACCGTTGGTGTCAAAACTCCACCGCTTCGAGGAAGGAAAAGATAGGGCGAATCCGACTGCTGGCGCACGGCTGATCGATACAAGTCCAGGTCCCGCAGAATCGGCCTCTGCACGATCATGGCACATCTCTTGCCAGATCGTGCCTGCTTGTGTTCGAATACCTGTAGAGAGACAAAGAAGACAAACATTAGAGTATCGGATACAACGACAAAATGTGAAACATGCATGTTTTTTACAAGGAAATAAGAGAAGGAAAAAGCTTAATCACTTACGTTGAGTTCCACTTCTGCGGCGTTGGGTCCAGTGAGGCGGCTGGCCCTTTCCACCTCCTCCACCCGAAGGTGGGCGACATCTCCGGAATGCTTTGGATTGCTAAGCAGAAGCTGCAGGCAATCACGCAACTTGATGTTATCTGACGAAGACGTCGGCACTGCAGCTTCTGCCTGGAACTGCAGAGGGTCACCTGTTCCCCCCTCCAGGTAACCCCCACACCATCCAAGGTTCAACGGCGAAGTCGGCTTTGGCGTGTCTGAAAATAGAAAGAATACCACAATAAATGCTATGCAATCATCTGCGTTCATCCTGAAAGAAAAGTAATACTTCGTTAGGTAGCATAATCACATAGTTAAGTCGCAGATCAAGGGTCGAAAAATAAAGTCCATTAAGGTAGCATGATCCATATGAACGAGTAGCCGATCACAAGCTGAAAAAAGACAAACTCCCCTAAGTACCCGATCCACATGATCGGGTAGCCGATCACAAGCTGAAAATAAAACAAGTCCAATAAGTAGCCGATCACAATGGGGGAAGAATTCAAGAAAAAAGAAGAGAGTTCTTACTTCTCGACGGCATGCTAAGATGTCGGGCGCAGTGATTTCGTCACCATCTGCACCGTGGATCAGGGAAGAGTCGATGTCGGATGCAGAGAGATGGAGGTGACGAAGCCACTCGCCGCTGCTCACCAGGAATCTTAGGGAGTTAGCCAGAGTGTTTTTTAGGTCCTTCAACGTCTCTGGCTTAACCCTGAAAAAGAAAACAAAGAGCGACGGTGAATGCAAGCTCACATCGGTTGAATGCCTGTAAAAAAACAGAATGAGATTAGAGCAAAACAATTTATCATCATGAGCAATCAATCATTAAAGGAGGAGCCATTGACCTGCAAAGTGAAATTCCAAAATTAAGCAGTCTGGAAGGGAGATATGTCAACTACACACACTCACCTAAGTTTCCTGGAAATGCTTATCAATAACTTGATAGCTGCCGCCGAGTGCTCGAGATTGATCTGGTCTGTCCACTAGATCGATCTTTCATGTGGAAGCAAGCTGAAAAGAGAAAAAGATAAAAAGGTCATCAAAAACAAAGCATTCCATACAAATGAAAACCTGAAATGGAGACGTAATGTGATTAGAGCATTCCCACAATATAATGCAAATAAATATATATAGAGGTCACCTCCGTGCTTGTCCTTTGCAGGCCTGGGGGGGGGGGGGGGGGGGGGGGGGGGGGGACCATTGAAGGGAATTAATTGAAAAGAAACTAAAATTACTACTTACACTCCCCAGAAATCCTAGTTGTCCTTCTGGAGGTCTTCACTGGGACTCACTTTCCGCTGCCCTGGACCCTGCGACATGACTCTTGAAAGCAATGGAGTCCCTCGCCAGTCGGTGCACTCTTATCAGATGAAGATCGATCCTCTGGGTGGTGACAGTACAGATGGGACAGACCAGTCGCTTCCTTCGCGGGGTTTTCGGGGGAGCAGATGTTGTAGCTGGAATCTCTAACCCCGGGTGCACCTGCTGCATGTGCCGTGGCAGGTTGACTACCAACCCGCGGCACCCCTCCACCTGGCACGCTCTCCTGGCTCTTTTCTGCAAAAGACAATAAAATAAAGCAAGATTAAAGTAACTGCACGCCTCGTAACGAGTGACACATGGCAATATCATCAACAGGCAGTGTAAAAACGTCACGGTGACAAAAGAAACTTAGAACGTACCATATCATCTCCTCCTGCCAGCCTCTGGCGAGAGCGTGCCGCCTTCCTGCGGGGTGGCCGTGGTATTGGTCTGGTCAACTCTGGCATGGCCACATGCGCAATCTCGAGACCTGGAAAAGGAAAGAGAACATTTGGTATCAAGAGATCAACAGTCGCACACCTGAAAAGAAGAAACAAGTCCATTAGGTAAGAGATAATCACAAAGTATTAAGTGCACAATCACAAGCTGAAAAAAGACAAGGCCGTTCGGTAGCCGATCCACACGATCGGGTAGCCGATCACAAGCTGAAAAAAGACAAGTCCGTTCGGTAGCCGATCCACACGATCGGGTAGCCGATCGCAAGCTGAAAAACGACAAGTCCGTTAAGTAGCACGATCACAAATAACAATGTGTGTAAACAGAAATAAACTAAAAAGCACACTCGCTTGTTTTCTCATGGATGCCAGCATCCGACATCTCTTCAGAGTCTGTCATCTTCCTTGGCATCCAGGAGAGACGCCTTCGAGGGGGAATACTCCGATGAGGATGAAGCTGAAAAATAAGAGACAACATCTTAACTTCGATTTGTTAACAACAACAGAGTGACACAAAAAACTGTTTAACACAATTCAATTGAAATTGTTCACCGCCTGAACGAGAGAAGAGTTTCAATTTCGCGCCCCACACACTGTGGAATGGAGTTGGAAACATTTCGACTCTCAGGCAATGAATGCAGCAAAGAGTAGATAAATACTTACCGAAGGAAACCGTATCGCCGTCCTCCATCCTCATCGCAGAACTTTCCCCCGGAGGGGGAGGTGATGTTAGCTCCTCCTCAGCTGGAGCCCGGGCCACCCTCTCCGCATCGCTACCAGTCTCACCCGCGAGGATGGCCCTGCCAGTCGAGGGCTCCAGCATCTCCACCACCTCGTAGGTCGTAGTCGATCCCCCTGGCGTTGGTGCTGTGGTCATCTCTGCTACGACCTCAACTGCGAAGACGCCTCGCTCGGGAAATGCTGCCAGTTCCCGAGCCTGGTTTCAGCACCTGCTGCCTGCTCCTCTACTGAAAAAGAAAAATAATGAGAAACATTAGACGAGTTTGGGATAATGTTGCCCCTAAAAGTTATTATTTAAGTAGCCAATCACAATCTGAAAGAAAAAGACAAGGTCTGTTAGGTAGACGTTCACGAGCTGAAAAAAAGACAAAGTCCCTTAGGTACCCAGTCCAGATCATCGGGTAGCAGATCACGAGCTGAAAAAAAGACAAAGTCCCTTAGGTAACCGATCCCAATCCTCAAGTATCTAAGATATATAAGTCAAAATACTTAGTCTTTTGCAACGACGTTCACCATGGCGACGAGGAGTGGCACCACGACCTTCTGCTCGTGGTCCACTGTCTTCACATGGAGCAGGTCTTCCTCGTCGCTCACCAGAGTGTCCACCATCTCTGAAAGCAGGTGCCGCACTGTCTCGTGGACCTCCAGGTCGCGCTCCGCCTCCGCCAAGTCCTCCCTCTCCCGCGCCACGACATCAACAATCTGGTCGAGGACCTTGGCGGCCATGGCATAGACCCCCACGGTCTCCGTCTCGGAACCCGATCCATCATCATCAGTCTCCACTGCAAGAGAAAAAAATAGCAAGAAATTATCACAACTGAAAGAAAAGAAAACAATGTCCATCAGGTAGCCGATCCATCTGTGATCAGGTAGCCGATGGCGAACTGAAAATAAAGACCTAAAAAACCCAACAACAAGTCAATAATCATTAGATGATGTACGATTAATTGGTCAAGTAAAATACTTACTCTCTTCGGATTCCGAGATGGCATCTTCATCTTCTGGATAGCACCACGACCATATGGGGGTCTTGCGTGACCTGGTCTGGACATCGTCCGGGAGAAAGTAGGTGTGGACGCGCAATTGTGTCACCTTCCAAACCATTGCTCGTTTCTCTGAAATAGAAAACAAAACATTAGATGAAAACATTTGCCAACAAATAAATAATACTTCCGCGCTCCGCTGAAAAAGAATACAAAATTATTAGAAAGAATATTAAATGAAAACATTGCCAACAAATACTTCCCCGCTCTGCTGAAAAAGAATACAACTTGACTTACCCCAATCATTCATCAAGAAGTTGTATGTCACTCGAACTGTGTCAAGATTCGTACCCTGCATTTGCTGTTTTATCTTACAAATGACCAGGCTGCGAAGTGAAAGTCTGCATTCATCGACCGAATGCTTCGGAGTGCCGAACTCTCCTTGATGCCAGCACAAGTCGGGAGATCAGGACTTCGAGCACTCAGGCAACAGAGTCTTCTTGTCTCTCAGCATCGCGTCAACTGAATGCCAAAGAGGGGAACCGATCACTTCGTCGTCAGCCCAAGTGTAATCTGACCCCCACTTTTGGACTCTATCAACAGAAAAGAAACGACGTCAGGATCATCGTGATGTGTCACCCCACCTCAGTAGATCTCCAACGGCAACACTTTTGATTTTATACACAAAAGTGGTTTGCGGTTAGAGATTGACCGAACTGGGCCGAGTCAATAATCGCTTGATGCATGATGGATTGCAATACTTGGACGGATCTGTCGCCCGAATTCTGAAGTCTCCGCGCGTTGAATTCTTCCTTTCCAAAGTCATCACGCGAAGTCTGCATAACTCGGACGGTGATGTGCAATCCAAAGTCCATGTCGCCCGATTCCTGCAAGAGAACAACAGTAAATTCGCAAGTGATCGATGAATTGAACTCACCCAGCGCCAGGCTGACTATACTAAGCCAGTTGCTCACACTAGCTACAATTGGTTCCAGAAGTCGTCTAGATTCTGGGAAGAAAAACTGTTTTGCCATCGTGAAGTTTGTTGTCGAATGGGTATTGGCTTGACCTTGTCCAATTATTTTATTTATTGACACAATCACCAGACAGGGACAGCCTTCCCCCGTTCGACTTTCTGCCATCAGCCGTAGTAGCGTGTCTTCAGACGAATTCCGAGACTGCTCTGGCTTACAATGGCGTTTATGAACATTGTGAAGCCCGTGCGATCGCAAAACTCAACCGAGCAGCATTCACAATCCACCGCAGAAGTTGTCAACCAAATACTGAAGCACACGAGCCAAATCAATCATTGCTTGCGTCTGGATTGATTTGGGCCACGTGGCTCAGTATTCAGGCAACCGTGCAGCAGCAAGTGGTGGAGGGAGATGTGCAAACCTGTGAATAGAAAAAAAACATTGATTTTGATTAAATTTACTTACCGTCCACACCCGAACTTTCAGTCTCCTCTTGGCCGTGTTGCTCGTCCGTCACCACGTCTACCTCTTCCACCACACCATCACCCATCCGATCAGCAACACGGACCAGGCGCCGGCGTCGTCCTCCATCATCAAAAATCCAGTGCCGGCACCTCCCAGCATCCGGAGCCACAGGGTGCGGGTCCCAGACAGTGACCCTCTCCTCATCTTCATAAATGATCTGAAAATAGAAAAAAAAGAACATCAATAACATGAATTAATCCTGAAAAAAAAAAGGGATGTGGTCATTAATAAGACATGAACATTGATCAAAATCACAAAACAACAAATGATACTCTAAAATACATTCAAGTAGCACGATCCAATAACAAAAAACCCGTTTTAACCCTTTACCTAACATGAAAAGCAGACGACACTTGCAAAAATAATTCTTGAATAACTAATTTTTTTTTCATTTTTTGTCTCAAAAACATAGGTTATGACCCCTCGTTGGAACGAGCTCGACGAGCTCGTTCCAACGAGGGGTCATAACCTATGTTTTTGAGACAAAAAAATGAAAAAAATAGTGAAAATTAATTGGCGATTTTTGAGAATAGCGCTGGCCGGTTTTGGCCGTTACGTTAGGTAAAGGGTTAAGTAGCATGATCCTATTAAAACATTACTCATGTAGCATAATCCCATTAAAAATTAAGAATCACAATCGAACCTTTTAGGTAGCACGATCACACCTGAAAAGAGAACTAAGTGGCACAATCCCGTGATAAAAACATTATTATGTAGCACGATCAGAACCCTTTTTAGGTATCCCGATCCAAGTTTTCAAGTAAGCGCTATCCACATGCAGGAAAAAAGTATTAGGTAACGCTCACGCATGCTATTAAGTAGAAAGACGAGAATTCAGCAAGAAAGAACTCCAACTTGTGCGCCACCGTCATTCAAACGGCTTGCATTATCAAATTGGAGAAAGTGACATTAAAGAACAACAAACAATAAAGACCAATCTGTGCGCCACCGGTGCTCTGCCTGCCGGCTTGCTGCTTCAGATTTCGTTAGTTACTCCGAATTTGTGCACCACCGTCGGAGAGAGACGGCTCGCATTATCAAACCGGTAGTAAAATGGCAACACTAAACCACAAAAGATACGTGGCCACTGTGTCGATGCGACATTTGGGTTAGTAGCGTGTAGCCCATTCCGTGCGCCGCCTACGAAGGCCTTGCACGGCTCAGGCTATGGTTAGCTAAGCCCATTCTGAGCGCCGCCGATAAAGGCCTTGCACAGCTCGGGCTATGAACTTGTAAATATATAGCCAAATATATAGCCAGGTTAACATTTGGGATAAACATTCTAATATATAGCATAGCGCAAAATGTGAGAAATTGAAGTTACGTTATGCAAACGTTTGCATAATTCAAGTTAAAATTATGCAAACGATTCCACAACATGTAAATATATATAGCCAAATATATAGCCTAGTCAACATTTGGGATAAACATCCTAATAATAAAAAGCGCAAAATGTGAGAAATTGAAGTTACGTTATGCAAACGTTTGCATAATTCAAGTTAAAATTATGCAAACGTTTCCACAACATGTAAATATATATAGCCAAATATATAGCCTAGTCAACATTTGGGATAAACATCCTAATATATAGCCCAACATATAAGAAACTGAAGTTAAGTTATGCAAACGTTTGCATAATTTAAGTTAAAATTATGCAAACGTTTCCATAACATCAATTTTAGCAAAGAATTGGCCAAAATAAATTTACAGGCTCTTTTAAATTATCTCTTATTAAATTATAAATATGTATTTAAATTTCAATTGAAGATAAAAAAAATAAAAATGCCTACCTTGTACGAATCCGTCACATCCATAATGAAAAATCTCCTATTTATCTGAAGCCCAATGCACAATCTAGCGTAATGCACAATCTAGCGTTGAAGTGCCGAAAAAACGCATGCCGTCGACTTATAAACACACCGTAGAGGAAGTCACGTGACTTGACAACGAGAGAAGCGAAAGAAGCATCACGTGTTGTCATTTCCGCCACTAGATGTTAATCACGTGGGCGACAGAACCTTGAGGACGTGGGCTTCTTGATTGCTTTCACGTGCTTCATTCATGTCTTCACTCATGTTACAGTCGTGCCTCACTTGTTATTGGTCGAATAGTTCTGGCACTGCTTAGATTCTAAAAATAAACCTTTTTTGGCAGTTTTACATTTAAGTTGCGGATCCATGTTTTTATCTGAATCTCAATTTCTCCACCAATATTCATCCGATTGCAACGAAATTTGGCAGACATAATCTTCTCATAGCCCTGTACAAGGCTACCAAATTTGAAGTCTCTAACCCAACATAGTGCTGTTCCACAACCCATTCTACATCGTCATCCTCTTTTCTATTAAGTAGCCGATCCAAGATGATAATACAAGGCCATATGCTGCGCCCACGCTTAATGACAGACAATTGTGATTGGTCAAATCTAGTTCAGGCACTCCTTGGAGTCTAAATATAGCAACTCTGCCCTTGAAATCACCTCTAAGTACGTGACATCCAGGCTTATCAATAACCCCCCCCCCCCCTGCGCGGCCCATCTCTTCGAGCGCAAGAATGGAACTATGCGTCAGGCCGGCAGGGAGGAGAAACTTGAGAGCTGCCGCCGAGTGCTCGAGATTGATCTGGTCTGTCCACTAGATCGATCTTTCATGTGGAAGCTGAAAAGAGAAAGATAAAAAGGCATCAAAAACAAAGCATTCCATACAAATGAAAACCTGAAATGGAGACGTAATGTGATTAGAGCATTCCCACAATATAATATAAAGAAACATATATAGAGGGCACCTCCGTGCTTGTCCTTTGCAGGCCTTGGGGGGGGGGGGGGGGGATACCATTGAAGGGAATCAATTGAAAAGAAA
The DNA here is from genome assembly GCA_031216915.1 of Pictodentalium vernedei. Classification (NCBI taxonomy): domain Eukaryota; kingdom Metazoa; phylum Mollusca; class Scaphopoda; order Dentaliida; family Dentaliidae; genus Pictodentalium; species Pictodentalium vernedei. The sequence goes on along the minus strand of CM062288.1, from coordinate 470,271 downwards.
CTAAAGAGACTACTTACACTCCCCAGAAATCCTGGTTGGCCTTCTGGAGGTCTTCAAGGGGACTCGCTTTCCGCTGCCTTGGACCCTGCGACATGACTCCTGAAAGCATCGGAGCCCCTCGCCAGTCGGTGCACTCTTATGAGATGAAGATCGATCCTCTGGGTGGTGACGGTATAGATGGGACAGACCAGACGCTTCCTTCGCGGGGTTTTCGGGGGAGCCGATGATGTTGTTGGTTTCTCTAACCCCGGGTGCACCTGCTGCATGTGCCGTGGCAGGTTGACTACCAACCCGCGGCACCCCTCCACCGGGCACGCTCTCCTGGCTCTTTTTTGCAAAAGACAAGAAAATAAAGCAAGATTAAGTAACTGCACGCCTCGTAACGAGTGAAACATGGCAATATCATCAACAGGCAGTGTAAAAACGTCACGGTGACAAAAGAAACTTACAACGTACCGTATCATCTCCTGCAAGCCTCTGGCGAGAGCGTGCCGCCTTCCTGCGGGGTGGCCGTGGTATTGGTCTGGTCAACTCTGGCATGGCCACATGCGCAATCTCGAGACCTGGAAAAGGAAAGAGAACATTAGGTATCAAGAGATCAACAGTCGCACACCTGAAAAGAAGAAACAAGTCCATCAGGTAAGAGAGAATCACAAAGTATTAAGTGCACAATCACAAGCCGAAAAAAACCAGACGTCTACTCGGTAGCTGATCCACACAATCGGCTACCGATCGGGTAGCCGATTGCAAGCTGAAAAAAAGACAAGTCCATTAGGTCACGAGCTGAAAAAATACCAAGTCCGTTAAGTAGCACGATCACAATATCAACAAAGTATATAAAAATAACTAAAAAAGCACACTCACTTGTTTTCTCCTGGACGCCCGCATCCGACATCTCTTCGGAGTGTCTGTCTTCCTTGGCGTCCAGGAGAGTCGCCTTTGAGGGGGAGTACTCTCTCGACGGGGTTGAAACTGAAAAATAAGAGAGACAACATCTTTACTTCGATTTGTTAACGACAACAGAGTGACACAAAAAAAAGTTGTTGAACTCAATTGAAATTGTTCACCGCCTGAACAAGAGAGAATTTCAATTCCGCGCCCCACACACTGGAATGGAGTTGGAAACATTTCAATGCTCAGGCAATGGATGTAGTAAGAGTAAATAAATACTTACACAATGAAACGGTGTCGCTCGCCTCCATCCTCCTCGGAGAAGTTTCCCCTGGAAGGGGGGGTGTGGGGAGTGTGATGATGGCTCCGCTGTTGAAGTCAATCTCCATGATTCCTTCATCAGGTCTGCCGAGGATGGTCCTATCAATGAAAGTCGGAGGCTACAGCAGTTCCACCACCTCGTAGGTCGTAGAAGACTCTCCTGCACTTGTTGCTGGCGTTGTCAGTTCTACGACCTGGCCCTCGACTCTGAAGACGTCTTGCTCGGGAAGTGCAGATCTGGGCAGTTCCCGAGCCTGGTGCTCCACACCTGCTGCCTGCTCCTCCACTGAAAAAAATGAGAAACATTACACGAGTTGGAGATAATGTTGCCCCAAAGTATTATTAAGTAGCCAATCACAACCTGAAAAAAGACAAATTCCATTAGGTACCCGATCCACATGATCGGGTAGCTGATCACGAGCTGAAAAAAAAAGACAAAGTCCCTAAGGTCGCACTGAGCTTCCGCCAAGTACTCCCTCTCCTTTTCAACCACTTCGTCAACAATCTTCTCGTGGACCTTGGCGGCGATGGCGTAGACCCCCACGGCAGGACCCTCTACTGTGGTCTCGGCATCGTCGAGTAGTACAGTTTGGTCATTGCCGTTTTCCATCCACTCATTCTGGTCACACAGCCAGTTTTGCGGGACCAACGCCTTCTGTGCAGCCTGGACCTTCTGCCCTGCAGAGATCCGTGGAAACTCTCCTGAGTTCCTGCTATGTTGATCCTCGGGGGGTGTCGTACCCCTATACACGTCTGCCCTCGGATGTTTCGGCTGCCGTCTGTCGCCCCGTTAAGGGTGTATTAGAGGATCGTGACCCTTCGCTGGTTAAGAGGGTCAGGTGTGAAGCCACTTTGCTGGTTCATTCCCATGTCGAAACGGCTGGTACGGGCAGTGAGCCTCTCCTTACTCAGGTTCTGTCCAAGAGCCTTCCTGTTGCTTCTAGCGAGGCAGCGAGTGGTTTCCAGGAGCCCCCTATGGCACTGCCTCCCAGGATTGGTAACAGGCCGCTTCCTGATCCCCCCTGTGCCTACACCATGGGAGGCGTCAGCTGGTTTGCCTACGATGGGCTATGTGCCTTCCGACTCCAGGAAGGAGTCGGGCATCCTTGATGTCGAGAGCCAGCAGTCTTCTGACTTGGGGGCAGCTTTTGACTTTGTGTTTGGGTTCAAACCATCAAGCCAGCCGACAGTGTCAGCCAGGCCACAATCATCGGTTGTGCGCCTACAGCCTGTGGAGCAACCTGCTTCTGGGCGTCTTCGACCGTGCCAGTCAGTACAGGTGGTTGAAGCATTTTCAGCATTCGACTCTAAACTGAGTTCCAAGGCTTTGAAGGCTCCGTTCTTCACCAGGGTTGACACCTTTTTGTCTCTGGTGCATTATCGTTTCTACGATTTTGCCAATCTGTCGGTCTGCAAACTTTCACGGTTTTGGAGCAGGACTCCAATTCCCTCTGGATTTCCAAGCCCAACTTGGCCGTAATTCCTATGACGACTCTGGAGTCCATGGTGGGCTTATCGAGAGAAATGCTGGGTATGCTTTTTCTCTCGCATCACGTCGTCCCTGCTGCATCCGTTTCGGTTTGACGATGTACAGACTCCAAGGCTTTTGAGTGTGCTGTCCAAGGCGGTCATGCATCTTACTCACACACGCATGTCTGTGACACGGCTATTTTGGAACTAGTTCAAAGGGACTCTGTGCTGGACACAGACCGATCCCTTCCTGGGGGCAGCGCGCTGCTCTTCGATCTGCTTCTTTGGCAGGTCCGCTACTGTTCCATGGGTTCCGTGTCGACGGTCCAGGATGACACCCTACGTCATTCCAAAGATCAGCTGCTGCTGCATCAGCTTGATCAGCCTTCTAGGGGAGGCAGGGACCGTTCAAAGCCTAACAAGTAACCTTCTGCTTTCTCTGCGGAGCAAAGGGCTGATCCTTCTGCCACCGCTTCTACTTCTTACTCATGGGGTAAGGGTAAACACCGGCAGGCTAGAGGGTCTCAGGATTCTTCATTCAGTAGAGGAGGTGGTTTCTCCTCTCGCGGGTCTCTTCTGGGCTCGAACTGAAGGTCCTCACCTCGATTCGTCCAGGTTGGAGGAAGGATAGCGGAGGTCGCAGACCGTTGGGCCACCATCACATCCGATCCTTGGTGTTAGATGTTGTTCGGTCCGGGCTATGAATATCCTTCCGAAGGCACCCCACTCTGTCCAGAGTGCCTCTTCCAACCACAGTTCCTTCAGACGTTTTACATCGGGAGCTTTTGTCCACGGAGATAGACTGTCTCCTGGCCAAGGGGGCGATCGAGGTCGTCTAGAACATTCAATCAGTGGGGTTTTATTCCCACCTGTTCTTGGTGCCGAAGGAGGGCGGCCGACTCCGACCAGTTATCGATCTGAGTATCCTGAATCAGTCTATCATTGCTCCCACATTCAGCATGGAGACTTTCAGGTCGGTCCGCCGTTCCATTCACCAGGGAGTATTCGCTTTCAGCATCGTCCTGCGAGACGCTTACTTTCACGTTCCGATTCATTGGGTGTCGCGAAGTTTCTCAGGTTCGCTTTTCTGGTGCGAGTTTACGAGTTGAAGGCCATGCCTTTCGGCCTCAACCTGGCTCCTTGGGCCTTCACATGACTGATGTCGCATGTGATGGCCTTCTATCGCACACAGTCCAGGGTGACTACTTCGGCATATCTAGACGATATCCTCCAGAGGCATTCCAATGCTGCCTTACTGGAGTTGGATGTCGACACTCTGTTGAGCTTGCTCACGTCGCTAGGATTCAGAGTCAATGAGGAGAAGTCGGATCTGGTCCCTTCTCAGTCGTTTTGTCTTCTGGGGATGGCCTTCTGCACTCAGTTCAGTATGGTGGCGGTTCCCCAGGCCAGGGCTGTGATTCTCTCAGCTTTTTCTCTGACTCTGTTCCCAGTCGACATCTGCGACAGCACGGGGTATTCTCCTGCTGCTCGCTCTCTGCGGTTCGGTGACGGATCTCATTCCTCTAGGTCAGCTGCATGTCAGACCTCTCCAATACTTTCTGCTCAGTCGTTGGAGGCCGAATGTCGATTTTCTGGATCTGGTGCTTCAGTTACCAGAATCTCTTATCCTCACCTTCTCCACTGGACGAATGTTCAGTGGATCACGCAGGGTGTCCTGCTGGACTTACCCACGTCCGATCACGTTCTGACGGCAGATGTCAGCGATCTCGGATGGGGTGCGACGTTGGATCCTCTAGGTCTTTCACTTCACGGGATGTGGGACCAGGATCAGGCATCTCTACATATCGAACAGAAGGAACTTCTTGCTCCTTTTCTGAGTTTCAGGCAGTGGATCCCTCACCTGTCGAATCGTCAAGTCCTTCTGTTGTTCGACAATTCGGCAGTGGTTGCTTGCATTCGGAACCAGCGCGGAACGCGCTCTGTTCCAGTGTACGAATTGGCTCGGGATCTTCTACTGTTCCCTCAGGATTTCAATGCCGGGGTGATTGTTCGTCACATTTTCGATCCTCTGAACGTCCACGCCGACTCCCAGTTCAGACGGGGCAGTTTCGACCGAGTGTATGCATAACATGGCGGTGTTACATCGATCTCTTTGCGACTCATTGGAACCATCAGGTGGACACTTTCGTGTCCCCGTGTCCAGATGCTCTGGCTTTTGCCGTGGACGATCTGGCCCTCCTATGGGACGGTCTTGTCGGCTACGCCTTCCTGTCGGTTCCGATTCCGCCTCCGGTTCTCACCCAGATATGAACCTGCAGTCAAAAATTTTTGGAAAAAAAATATAGAATAGCCGAAGGACAATCAATTTCATTGATTTTTTTGTGTTCCTATTTTACGATTACCACCTTTATCTAATAGATAGATACTTCGAGACATTACTTTCATATTTATACCATTGGTGACACATAATTGGAGGATGATGCAAGCCAATAATGTTTGAATAAAAATGCAATATGGAATGATTACATTGTTGTTCCTGTTGTTAAATGGTAGATGCCCGAGAACAGATACATGATGGGAGAGAGAGAGAGGACTTCAGTTCCCACTTGCTGTTGAAATCTTTTATCCATTTCATAATGTGCAGTTAAATGCCCAACAGGCCTAAAAAATATTTTGCATGTTTTATAGAACAGACCATCCGCTGTGGGGGACTCGAGTCCGATCGCCTGCGATCGGCGTTGCACTTGTTCAAACTGTATTCTTTTCACAAACACAACACAATAGTAATCAGGTTTCTCCCACTACCCCACCCCCCCCCCCCCCCCCAAAAAAAAAATAAAAATAATGAAACCAAAAATTACACATAGTCAATTCCACATGTGACTGATGGGACAAACTAGAAATTTCTTGTTTTCAAGCCCATACCATGTCCACTCTGTATGCATTTGAACCCAATATTTATTGCATAAAAGAAGACTAACTAGGGCTCTTGAAGCCTCAAACCATTAAATTCACGAGTCTCAAGCTGCAGTTTCTGTTGTTAAATTTTTCGTCACGTGACTGATGGGACATATTTTGGACAAGGTTTTTGGGTGCCTCTATTCAAATGGTTATATTTAATCCAATAATAGATTATTTGTAAAATCTTATGACTTTTTGTTACGCATTAATAGTGCACACCCACACAGTGGCGTGTGTGCACATAGGTAATGGATACGTGTCCATGATTTTATAATTTTTCTATATATCATGCAACAGAGTTTGGGGTGCCATCTGGCGTCGTGGCTCTCCCACTGGCAAAAAATCCAGAATCATTGTAACGGATACTTAATTGTTTTGGGCCTTTCAAAGGACATTATGTAAAATATATTGTTGCAGAATGCTGGAAACTATGATAAATAATCAAGTAATGCAGTGACTTTCGAAGTTAGGTAGTTGTTGGCGAGTTAGGTATTGTTCGAAAGTTCGAAGTGCCAATGCCGTCCGTTGCCGGTTTCGTCAGATTTAAAGCCCAGTTTCAATTTTAATTGAGAACGTACACTTCACAAATTGTTGACAACGAATAAAAAATAAAACAAGTTTTTTATTGACACTTTTAATGGGCCTTTTTCATTTGTGGGGAACTTAGCGCGATTTCCTTAGAAACAGCCGGAGTTCGGATGAATTCAAGTTATGTTGACGTAAGGTCTGGTGAAATCTTTGTTCTCAAAACACGGGCATGCAGTCTTGTAGTAAATATTTACAGAAACAGACATGCACGCGAACAGCGATACCTATTCATTTATTTCATTTCCTCACAAGTTCACTGGATCCAGTCTATGAACTATTTTTACCAATGATACAATCCAATGTCAGTTTAAGACTGTCAGAATTACAGTGTAGCGGCCAGCCAATTTTGTGATCCGACGTGTTTTCCTGAAGACTAAATACCAGAATCACTCAGAACTCCCAATTTAAATTACATGCACACTTCCTCTGTGTTTTGGTAAACAATGTTTTAATTCCTGGATGCCTTAGGCATTGCAACCAGAATAGAACTGAATTCATCTTCAAACTAGTCAATGTCGCCCTCCTCGTCTAACCAACATCTGGAGGTGGGGATTCTGATATTTAGTCTCACGTATGTTTCCCCAAAAATGGCAAAAAAACTTTTAAAAAAGCCTAAATACCAACCTCCCCAGAACCGACCTCTAAATAATATTTGGCACTGCACTATAGAATCAATATTTGATGGTTTCCGGCATTTTAATGGTGCTATGAGATAACATATGACCTGCACTGTCATGCTGTTGGAAAAAATTCAAAAAATCAATGTGTAATGTTTTATCAGAGACATACCATACCAATGACTCAAAGTGGCTTAATTTAGAAATGTGAGGGATTTAAAATTTTTTTTTTTTTTTCAAATATTGCAAAATATTCATCAAACACAATGTGAAATATCCTAAGGAGCCAGAATGTGATTTAAAAACTATCAGAAATGTGAAATTTAATATCATAAGAGGTTTGTTTTGTGTCAACATCAATTAATTTATGAATTATATCATAATTTGTGATGAAAGTGGGGTCTAGGGGACACATTCAGGGCTATATTTTACCACATCAATATGTAGAAGAAAATTTGACATAATTTGTTAGGATAAAATGGCACTGTCTATTGATATTGGTGATTTATATAGCTGCAACACCAGTTTTTAAATCAAAATTGACATTCATTTTGTTTTGTGTAGAGTGGAGGGGAGGGGGGGGGGGGGGGGGGTGGTGAACACCACTCTTTCTCTTGCAGAATGGTTAAATGAGAGATTTTTCCCCAATATTGTCTACTGATGCAGATTTTAATTTTATTTTGGGATTGAGGTAGTTTTTAAAAGAAAGCAGTGAATTCTCATGCAGAAATGACTCTTTTATCAAATGAAAGAGATAAAATGTATCTTTGGAAGGATTAGAATGTAGGTTAAAATCCCCCCTACAAAAAATACCCCCAATCATTTTTACACACTTAGCAAAAATTCCCCCCACAGTTTTTGAGTAGTACTACATTCTCTCACATTATTTTAAGAGCAGTACAAAAATCCCCCTCCCGACCTCTTACACCAAAAGGTTTGACAGTCCAAAAGGATTTAAAAACTTATGTATTTAATTTGTAAATTACATAAACACTCATCACTATTTACAAGAAAACATGCCTCAATAACTATGTATCAACACAGTTATTTAGTTATTGGAGTTTAAGGACACTTTCAACAGCCAGTGTCACCTCGTGTCGGACAGTTTTATGGGTGGAGGAAACTAAAGTGCACTGAGAGAACCACCTGGTAACAGTGAGCAATTATCCAACGTGCTAACTCCACACAAGCACAGTTAGCATTGATTGAAGCGACAAGTGCTCAGCCTCAAGTGGTAAAAAAGCTTTGGACATTTTTGTATGGCTTTAAATATACTTTTAAAAAATTAGGGGGTGGGGGATTTTTGTTCACCAGAAATTATGGAGGGAGGAATTTCTGTTCACCTGAAAAAAAACATTGGGGGGGGGGGGGGGGCAGGTGGGGGGGGGGGAGGGGATTTTTGCGCATTGTGAGCACTACATTCCTGAAGCAAATATCTGAGTCATCCTCACTGGATACTAGGCATGCATGTATTTTCCCTAATTTCACCCTTTTTATCAGAATGGGTGCCTGCAGGGATTAAATCCAAGGTTGTAAACGAGCTCTTGTGGGTACATGTACTTGTGGGACATGCACATCACTACAGAATCAATATTTGATGGTTTTAGGCATTTTAACAGTGCTATGCTATAACATAGGAGCAGTGCTCAGCTGGTCATGCTGTTGGAAAAAATCAGTGTTTAATGTGTCAGTGCCATACCAATGACTCTAGGTGTCTTAACTGAGAAAGTGAGGCTTTTTTCACAAGAATGGCAAAACATTCATCAAGCGCAATGTGAAATATTTTCAGAAGCCAGAATGTGATTTAGAAATTATCACAAATGGGAAATTTAATATCACAAGAGGTTTGTTATATGTCAACATCAATTAATTTATGAATTTTATCATAGTTTTTGATAAAAAGGGGCATACTAGGGGGACACCTTTAGGGCTATATTTTGCCACATCAGTATGTAGAAGAAAATTTGACATCAGTTGTTAGGACAAAATGGTAATGTCTATTGATATTGGTGAATTATATAGCTGCAACCCCAATTTTTGAATCAAAATTGACATTTATATGGTTTCATGGGGTTGGAACACCACTCTTTGTCTTGCTGTATGGTTAAAGGAGACAATTTTTTCCTCAAAGTATTACATGCTGATGCAGATTTGAGTTTTATTTGGGGATTAGGTTAGTTTTCCAAAAAATCTACATGAATTCCTTTAGGTAACAGAGCAAAACAGAGTAGAAAAATGTATTGGAGGCAACAGCAATTTTTAAGCCATTTGACACAGTTTGGACAGTTTTCTTTAAAAGAACAAATTTCCCATGTTTTTAACTCAGTGGAAGCCAAAAGTTGAATTCTCATGCAGAAATGACTCTTTTGTCACATGAAATAGGTAAAATGTATCTTTGATAGGATTGGGGTTGATTAAGGAAATACATAATTTGGCTTCCGAACCTGATTTAATTATTATTTTGAGAGATTATTTCACAGTTAAAAATTCATTGGGGTACCACACACCTTACAATACTTTTTTATTGTTTTGAAAAGTATGTTTTTGTCATCATCAGCAACAAGGGCTATATATGGTAAGTAAATTCACATCTTGAGCAAGTGTAGCCTTCAGTGGCACACTACAGCCCCCAGCAAATGCCAAATACTAACCTATTTTACCCCACATGTACACATGTATTAATAAATGTAATTAAACCATGGTTCCCCATCATAGTACTAGGGGCAGAGGGGGGTTCCAATCTTCCAACCTCTTCCAAATCACCATTCAAATCCACAGCCAGAAAACCCATACCGGTATTGCACTTTCATTTACTGGCATTTAGATGTTTGCCTGAATTGTGCTGTTAACCCTTTACTTACATGTAACATGAAAAGCTGATTACCCTTGCCCACAAACTTATTGACTTACTAATTTTTTGTGCCCAAAACATGACTTTTTACACCATTGGGATGACCTCATTCCAGTGAGGGGTCATAAGCTTGTGCCCAAAACATGACTTTTTACACCATTGGGATGACCTCATTCCAGTGAGGGGTCATAAGCTATGTGTTTCACACAAAAAAACGAGAAAATAATGAACATGGAATGGTAATACTTGCGAGTAGCACCAGCAACTTTTGACCGTTATATTTGGTAAAGGGGTTAAAAAATATTAGAAAATAATTTCTTCATTGAAAGAGTATTTTAGAACACAAATTTGGGGGTGGGGTACAGTGGGAAAAATAACACAATAAAGTTGCAAATGTGAGTGAATGTGCACAGCTACCAATAAAGTAGTCTAGTACTAAATTTTCTCTCTTATTTGATGCACGTCCCCCTGTTTTGGGGTCGGAAAAAGTTTTCTGAAGGGTTATACTTGACAAAGATATTTGAATCCCAAAATTAAAGAGATGCGATCAAATTTTGTTCAAATCGAGCGTTGTTGTCACGGTTCCCATGTTACAGCACAAAACTACAGTAACAGCTGTGAAATATTGTTCTCTCCTTGAATCAAATCCCCCACCCACCTGCCCATACTGAAGCCTCAGTTGATGAGAAACAATTGGAAAGACTGTACAGTATGTTTTGGAAACTAAAGTCAATCTCATACACTCTCAGTTTCCTATGATTTGCTTAGGTACTGCAGAACTCAGGGTCCATTGAGGTTTTTTTTCCATTTGACAATCTTGTCCTGGCTCTTCTAACAAAACTTTCCATTGTATGTCAGTTTTTATTATTTCTATGTTGACTTTCAAAACACTAAAAAAAAAAAAATTTTAAGCAAATATCTCATTCATCCTCCTTGGTGACATATTTTCCACAATTTCACACTTTTTATCAGAATGGGTGTTTGTGGAGATTAAATCTAAGGTTGTGAAAGTGCCCTAATGGATACTTGCTGCTCAACCACAGCACCACAGAATCAATATTGGATATTTTTAGGCATTTTAACAGTGCTTAGAGATAACACGAGCAGTACTGGTCATACTGTTGAAAAAAGCAGTGTTTTATGTTTTTGTGAGCACGATACCAATGACTCTAGATGCCTTAACTGGGAAAAACTGGCTTTTTTAGCTCATCTTGACAAAGTCCAGCTGAGCCAATCTCATTGCTCTCCGTCCGTCATCCGTCAACACCATGTTTTGGTCTTCTCCTCTAAAGCCACTGGGCCAATTCAAGTGAAAGTTTTTGTGAGTGACGGTCCCAAAAGGGCATTTCATTTTTGTTCAACTCATACACTCTCAGTTTCCCATAGGGAGGGAGCGGGGGAAAATGCTCCAAAATATTTAAAAAATCTTCTTCTCAAGAACCAGTGTGTTTTGGCCCTGCCCAAAATTTCTATTTTCTGAACCGTTGGTCCGGTGTGAACCAAATTTGGCGTGTGGTATTATTAGGTCATAAGTACTTGACCCAAGCAAAAAAAAAAAATTCCCGCATCCCCATGGGAACCCAGGGAACGAAAAATAGAAATATTTTCAAATGCCCGTATTTCCCAAACCACACGGAACAGAGAGCTGTTATTTGGTATGAAGTATCCTTAGGACCAGTAGAATTGAATGGTAAAAAACAATTGCCATCGGTTATGTTAGGTTGCTCTGTAATGGGCATCGAAAAAATGCTGTATCAGCATATTTGCAAAAATTTAAAAAAATCTTTTCTCCGGAACCAGTCATGAGAATCTTTTGATATTTGGTATACAGCATTCATAGGGAGGGGAGGGGGGGGGGGGGGGGGGGCAAATAAAAGTTTGTTGAAATAAAGCTCATTGGTTCATATATGGGCTCTCTACATGAGCCGAGGTTTTAAAATAGGGTAATATGAGGAATGTTCTTTAAAATCTTCTTCAGGACCACCAGTCAGAATCTTTTAATGTTTGGTATACATCATTGTTATGAGGGTCAGATTCAAACCATGTCCCTAGGTTAATATTTGGGCTTCCTATGGAAGCCCAAATTTTAACTTTGTTCAATATGGAGGGTAATTTAAAAAAAATCTTCTTCAGATCCACCAGTCAGAATGCTTTGATATTTGGTATGCAGCATCTCTAAGGGGGTCAGATTCAAGTTTGTTCAAATCAGATCCCCAGGTATATATTTGGGCTCACTATAATAGCCCAAATTTTTACTTAACGCAATATAAGTAAGTTTCTTTAAAAATCTTCTTCTTCAGATCCACCAGTCAGAATGCTTTTATATTTGGTACTCAACATCTCTGGGGGGGGGGGGGGGGGGTGGGGGGGGGGGGGTTCAGATTCCAGGTTGTTCAATTCGAGTGCCTAGGTTAATATTTGGGCTCCACATGGGAACATGAAATTTAACTTGGTACAATATGAGGGAATTTCTTCAAAAATCTTCTTCTAGAAAGATCCGCTCGTCAGAATGCTTTCACATTTGGTGTACAACATCTCTAGGTGGGTCAGATTCAAGTTTGTTCAAATCGGATCCATAGGTTAATATTTGGGCTCGCTATGGTAGCCCAAATTTGAACTTAGTGCAATTTGAAGAAACTTCTTTACAATTTCTCTTCTTCAGATGCAACAGTCAGAATGCTTTCATATTCAGTACACAACATCTCTAGGGAAGTCAGATTTAACTGTGTTCAAATCAAGAGCCTGGGTTAATATTTGGGCTCTCTATGGGAGCCGGAATTGGCCATTTTGCTGAAGAATTGAAATTTTGTATTCAGTACCCTCTAGAGGTGTGTAACTAAGATTAATCCACATAGGTTGTATCAAGGGGCTTCATAGGTGAGCTCTACATTTTACTTTATGATGGAAATGGCTTGCTTAATGTAGACTCATCCTTGGACTCTGTTTAAATTGTGTTCTGTTCAAGATGAGCGCTTCAGGCCCCGTGGGGCCTCTTGTTGCTTTTTTTTTTTACAAAAAATTGCAAATGATTCACAAAACACATGATGTGAAATGTCAGTCTTCAGAAGCCTGAATGTGATTTAAAAAACGATCTCAAGTAGGATATTTAATGTCACAAGTTGTTTGTTTTGTGTCAATATTAATTAATTTATGAATAATGTCACGTTTTTGATGAAGAGGGGTATACTGGGGGAGGGTGGGGGTCACATTCATTGAGGGCTATTTTTTTAAAAATGTTACCACATCAGTATAAATTTCCCATTTGTGGTAGCTTTTTCGCAAGATGTTTGTTTTGTGTCAACATCAATTAATGTATGAATTATATCATAGTTTTTTATGAAAAGGGCTATGGGGGTGGGGGGCGTGGTCACATTCAATGAGGGCTATTTTTTACCACATCAGTACATGTATGTGGAAGAAAATTTGACATCGGTGAGTTGTTAGGATAAATGGCAGTGTCTGTATTGCTGAATAATATAGCTGCAACCCCAATTTTAGAAACAAAATTGACGTTCACGTTTGTTTCGTGGGGTGGGGAGGGGAGGGGGAGTGGGACACAATTTATCTAATCTATTTGAGCAATGGACGCAAAATCAGTTTATTTGAGGACGTGTGAAAGGCATCAATAATTAGGCCACATTGAAACTCTTTTTTCAAATTTATTTCCCCTTCACCGTGTGTGAGGACAATAATAATCTATGTGAATCGTTGAATTATGATCAATCACAAAACGAACGTCAACTCAACAACTCTATTTATAGAAATGATCCGCATCGCCGATGTGAGGTCGTGTTTTCGTGGCTAACACAACGGTGGGTAACTATGAACCAAAAAGCTTGAGAGGACCTTTTTCTAAATAACTAATTTGAACAAAATGACAACGTCAACTCAATAATTCTGCGGTCATATATCCGACAGAACATTTTCGAACTTGATCGAGACAATTAATGTCAATTATCCTGGAAACACATACAATAAAAAAGAATCAAATCGGTTAACAGTTGTTCAAGTTATGGCGCTTTGAATAGTATCATTAGTATCAAGCACAAAATTTGAATAATTCTTCAGCCGTACATCGGGCTGAGCCCGTTTTCGAACTCGACCAAGACATTGGTCCTTGAAACCCACGTGCCAAATATCTGTCAAGCTCAAAATTGGTAGATTTTAACAAAAAAAAAGCGTGGACATTATCGGGTGTTGCCATGTCGGGTACGCTGCCCATATGAACACAGAAATGGAGACCCCACTAATTACACTACGAGGTGGGGTCTCAAAATCTTTCATATTTGTAGCTATTGACGGGGAGAAGAATCGTGTTACCGGTACTGAATTTTGAATAAATTGTGGGTTTTAAAAGTTAATTTCAGAGTGGAATGTTAAAATGTAAATGTTGAGAGTGGAATTAACATAAATAAACTACATTAACGAAAAAGGAATGCTTGTGGTGGCCCTGGGACGTTTCAGCCCAAGACGCTTCGGAATCCATATATTGAAGCGCCTGCATGCACTAGCAAGGAAAACTGACCAAGATGGAGGGGGGGGGGGGGTGGGGAATGGGCAAGCAATCAATGATATAGGCCTATTTGTGCGTGTGGGTTTATGGGAGTCGGGGGTCCAATTGCCCCGTTCAGGGGATGGGGTGGGGGGGGGGGGGGGAGCTATTTATTTCACCATTTAGGAGTGGTATGGATGACTGAATCTTACACTGCCAAGACTCTGAAATTTTTGATGTGCAGGCTTGCATGCAAAAATCGGGGGGGGGGGAGGGGGGGGGGGGCGTCAGAAAATCTTCGATAGAGGAATTAAAATCTCCTGTCTGAAAGACCTATTTTAATTTTGGGGGTTTCAAAACACGTGTGGGGGACAAAACAAAAAAATTATAAGAAATTTCGGGGCATGTTTGAGCTAGGATTACGATGTACGGTGGTCTGGCTTGTCGATCGGCATGTCATTATTGGAAATAAAAAAAAAAAAAATTTTTTATTGATTTTATTTACATATGGTTATAATTATGATTACTGAATTAATAAAAAGTAATTGAAAATATTGATTTGTCTCTTATTTTTTCTCATGTGCAGGGCGTGTTAAAACAGATGTTGGTTTGAAGGACAGCTCTGTGCTTTGTCGCACCACTCAAATGTCATTTCACATGCACCTAGTGCAAGTGGTAGTTTAATCTACTGTACCTAATTAATCACTTCAATCCTGACTACTTTTATGTAGTACTAATAGCCGTAGAATAATACATGAATATCTAGTCCAAACTTGGACCCACAGTCCGTAATATAATTTTTGGCGTTGGTACGGCCTGTACGTCCAACGCTCTTGATCTCCGGGCTCGTATCGACGAAGCACGGTTGACTGACGGCGCGTTTGAATCTCTATGCTTTTCACTTCAATCATCATCATTTCGAACACAGTCAACCGTGCTTCGTCGATACGAGCCCGTTCCGTTTTATGCGTCAGGTATTCCATTAGTCAAACTCTCCCGAAGATTTCAATTTAAACATGGCGACCTCCGTTGTTGATCAGCTGAATAATTGCGAGTGAAAATACGTTTTAGATTTTATCAAGCGATCGACACGTTTTTATACAGATATAATTGCTCAGTAAATATTCTTTTTTCGATCACATACTAACACAAAGCTTCAGGATATGCCATATTGTTCTCACGAGGCGAGATGGACCAGCAAGTAAATCGTTTACTGGTCATATAGTGCACCGCGGAGATGGAGAGCCTTGGACCTACAGGCCGTACCAATGCCAAAAATTATATTACAAACTGTGGGTCCAAGTTACTGAATATCAAGCCACAAATCAAATATCAAAATCCCTCCAGAAATAACTAAGTTTTTTAGCAAAAAGGGCCACCTGCCCGGCGATCAGCCCTCACCATACCAATAGTGAAGGTTTTTTTGTTGAAACATTTGACTGAAAATAGGAAACTAAATGAAAAGAATTAAATGAGTATGTCTAATGATATCACACAAAATGAAGAGAAATAGCCGGTTTATGCTTTTTAAAACTGGCAGTAATTGCTTATCAAATAATATTACTGTCTTACGTTTGTGAACGATTCCTATTTTCCTACCGCCCCAAGAGATTCTTCTTTAAAATAGCGAACCCGGACCAGAAGAAACAGATAAATTACCAAATAACGCCGACGTTATTTCGTAAATCCTCGACGGAACACCGGCGACGTTTTTTTTTCTCGAGTCTGGGAACTAATCGACAACACTGGTGTCATTAAATTGAGATAGGTCGGATATCACACATAAATCTGCTATTACGCACCCCTCCCCCTTATACATCCTGCAAGTATAAATATCTCGATATTAAAATGTCTTGCCTGATGTTCCCTATATGGATTAACTTGGAGGGAGGGGGGGGGGGGGGGGGCATATGGCTGATTTTTAGCTCACCGAAGGGAACTTAACTTATCACTTGCCGTCCGTCGTGAACTTTACATTATTGACTTCTCCACCCAAACTACTGGACCAAATTGAACCAAATTTGGTGTGCATGTTCCTTATGTCAATTCAAGTTTGTACAAATAACCTTGCCGCGCCGAACCACAAGGGGCATTACTCTGCTAGCACCCAAACATTTTTTTAAAAAAATTTAAAAATCTACTTCTCCAGAACCATCATTGAGCTCCCTTTAGGAGCCCGAATTTTAACTTGGTGAAATATGAGGAAATTTCTTTAAAAATCTTGCATATTTGGTATGAATGCTTTCATATTTGGTGTACAACATTTCTAGGGGGGGGGGGGGGGGGGGGGGGGGGGGGTTCAGATTCAAGTTTGTACAAATCCGGTCACTCAGTTAGTATTTGGGCACTCTATTGGAGCCCAAAGTTTAACTTTGTGCAATTTGAGGAAATTTCTTTAAAAATCTTCTTCTTCAGATTCAGATCCACCAGTCAGAATCCTTTCATGTTTAGTATACAACATATATAGGGGGTCAGATTTAAGTTTGTTCAAATCGAGTCCCTGGGTTTATATTTGGGCTGCCTCTGGCAGCCTGAATTTTAACTTAGTGCAATATGAGGGAATTTCTTCAAAAGTCTTTTTCTTCAGATTCACCAGTCAGAATCCATTCATATTTGGTATGCAACATCTTGCAGTGGGCCAGTTTCAGTTTTGTTCAAATTGGTTACCTGGGTAAATATTTTGGCTCCCTGTTTGAGCCCAAAGTTTAACTTAATGCAATGTGAGGACATTTCTTTTAAAACCCCTTTCTTCAGATCCACCAGCCAGAATTCTTTCGTATTTGGTATATAACATCTCATGGGGGATCAGGTTCAAGTTTGTTCAATTCGAGTCCCTGGCTTATTATTTGGGCTCTCTATGAGCGGGGTGGGGGTGGCATGGGGAGCATGTTAGGTTTGTTCAAATCGATTCCTTAATGTTTTTCCACAAAATTTGCCTTTCATGACTTCATTCCTTTGTAGAGTTGATGAACCATGTATAACTGAATGTGACCCCAAATACTTCTTTGAACCACTTTGGCATGTGAGCGATTACAGCCCCTTGGGGCCTCTTATTTAGTCAAGTTGTGACGAAGTCAAAGCTCGACTTATAGTTTGGTGAATGGCTGGCGTGTGTAAACAGTTGGTTTCCGGATGATAACTTGATAATGGTTCGACCCACGTCATGAAACTCCATAGGTAGGTTGGCATCGGTGAGTGGAAGAACCCTATTTATTTTGTACTTGCTTGGCCAAAGGTCAAGGTCACAGTGACCATGAACATAGTAAATTGTAAACAATTGGTTTCCGGATGATAACTTGTCCATAGTTAAACTCATATTCATGAAACTTCATACGTAGGTAATGGTTGGCATTCAGGAGAGGAAAAACCCTATTATTTTGGACTCACTAGGTCAAAGGTCAAGGTAGGTTGGCATCGGTGAGTGGAAGAACCCTATTTATTTTGTACTTGCTTGGCCAAAGGTCAAGGTCACAGTGACCATGAACATAGTAAATTGTAAACAGTTGGTTTCCGGATGATAACTTGTCCATAGTTAAACTCACATTCATGAAACTTCATACGTAGGTAATGGTTGGCGTTCAGGAGAGGAAAAACCCTATTATTTTGGACTCACTAGGTCAAAGGTCAAGGTCACAGTGACCCTGAACATAAATCAAAACAATTGGTTTCCGGATGATAACTTGATAATGGTTCGACCCACGTCCATAACACTTCATAGGTAGGATGGCATCAGTGAGATGAAGAACCCTATTTATTTTGGACTTGCTAGGTGAAAGGTCAAGGTCACAGTGACCTTCAACATAGTAAATTGTAAACAATTGGTTTCCGGATGCTACCTTGACTACGGTTGAAGTCACATTCATGAAACTTCATAGGTAGGTTGCCTAGTTGAGTGGAAGACACCTATTTATCAAGGACTCGCTAGGTCAAAGGTCAAGGTCACAGTGACCTTGAGCATAATAAATCGTAAACAATTGGTTTCTAGATGATAATTTGACAATGGTTCCACCCACCTTCATGAAACTTCATAGGTAGGTTGGCATTATTGCAAGAAAGAGCCCTATTTATTTTGGAATCAGTAGGTCAAAGGTCAAGGTCAGTGACCCTTCACATAGTAAATTGTAAACAATTAGTTTCCGGATGATAAGGTCATAATGATTAAACCCACTTTTGTACTGTCACAACTCGACAATGGATCGGTGATCCTATCGAAATTATTTTTGTTTTGTATGTGGGGGGGGGGGGGGTGCCCCCCAGACCCCCCCCCCCCCCCCCATGGCTGCGCCACCGTGCCCCCACTTGAGCAATCGTGATTAAGTGCCTTGCCCAATGACACAACGCAGTTACCCCTGCTGGGGATCAAACCGTGGATCTCTCGGGTTGATGTTAGTAGTGGATCATGTACCCGATCGACCCACATTGGCCGGATCTCATGTGATGTCATAGGCACATGGCCCAGTTACTTCATATTTGGTTGTCATGGTAACGTGCATGAGCGCCATCTTGTGACAACATCCCCATAGTGATACGTGGTCCTAGTGTGCATGCGCAGCACGTTTTGTTGAGGTGAGACGAGTGTACGTCATCCATTTTGTATATCTGAGGCTCCCATCTTGGTTTCTATGGTAGCACATAGTTGCTATGTGACCCAAAACCTTCTAGTAGGAAAGGGGTGTGTTCAGAGGGTGTGTTCGATTGAATAGGAGTAATTTTAATTACAGCAAACAACCCGGCAATCACTCTTAATAATCCAAAACTACCGAGACGGACTTAGAAAACCCGCACCTAGGGTTTATACTAGTAGCACGTAGTGCTAAATGAATGATGAGAGGTCTCATGTGGATAAATTGAAGTGAACTAGAATACATCGAATTACCACAAACATCCAGCCAATCTCTCTGAACCATCAAAACAACTTTATTTGGCAAGGATTCCTCAATAGTGGGCTTAAAAGAGTAGCATACAGTGCTTTAAGGTGCGTTTCCTGGTATGAGTAATTGTATTTGTTCGAATACTTTGTAAAATTACCCAAATAAATCCAACAGTTCTTTTACTAGTGCGGATTTCCCACTAAATATTCGGTTTCTATCTGTTGTTCCTAGAATTCTTATTTTTGCCCAACAATAGACACATTCCTTTGTATAAGATTAACTTTATTGTTTCGGATGTGCACCACAGTCTCGGTATTTTATCTATCCCGATATTTTCTGTGGTTTATCCTATTTCCTGGCCTGTTTTGCCTTCTACTGGTCCCATTTCTGCCTATCCCAGCAGACTAATTTGTCTTGGCCGTCTCTGTTTTTGCCTTTCCTGTGTATAACGAAGTCCTCTATGATCCTCAAACCCCAAATACAATCAAGCAGGGTTAGGTATTATTCGAACGACTCGAATCTTATCGAGCACATAAGCTTTTGAGCAGTTACTGAAAAAGTCACTCCTCGAACGACTCAAATCCCTTTGAGTAGATGAGTATCGAAAGAGCAATTTCTTTTACGACTTTTAATGCTCATCGGGGTATAGGAGGATACCTATGACATGATGATGTAGTACTCTATATACCTGATGATAATTTAGCTCCTAGCATCTGCCCAGTTCTAGACTTCTCCATGATCTTCATATCTACAACACCACTATTACTGATTTTCCCAATATTGCCATCGTCTGTCCTATGATTAGCTTTTACAGTAGTCACCAAATCCCACAGTCTTCTTCCACTCTTGCGGCCTTGTACCATTACTAGCACTAGTACAGGCTTGCTAACCATCTCCGATTGCTCGAACGACCAGAATCCCATCGAACAAATGAGCTAAAGAGTAAATGCCTGAACGAGTGACTCCACGTACGACTATTTTGCTCGTCTAGCTATTGAAGGATGGGAAGGATCTTGGGAACTAACAACGTGATATAATAACCTTAGTTTTTGAAATTGACGTACAATCCCGCTTATAAGATAGCCTTGGTTTTTGAAAGTGTTGTTAAACCCTAATGAACCTATTTGCCATTGAATTATGATCTTTTGTCAGTTTAAAAAATGAAGATTTGTTTTACTATAGCTTGTCTGAAGTTTGATCCTTCCGCAATCATTCAAAATTTATCGATTGCCATATTTGTCGCCACATTAACATATGAACATACATGTGTGGTTCTGTGTTTATTGCATGTCGCTGTACAACACGTTTTGGCAAATTGTTATATTTAACATAACTGCTGCTATTTCTGCGATATATACCATCTCTTTCCTGAAAAATCTTGCTTGGGGCCTGCAATATTTACCGAAATTAACAATATTGGGTGTGCACCATTACGTGTCACGTATTTTCATATTATTCTTCTCCAAAATGAAGGAAATCTGAATGTTGTATCCATTAGGAAATTTTTAGGCTTGCAAGAAATTGGCGTGACTGATGGGACATTAGTTTTGTGACTGATGGGACACCGATTGAAAAATGAACATTCTTCAGTTTTTGTGGGAAGACATTTGGTCTGTTGCCTATTCAAAGAAATTAAACAACATTCAGAATGTGTTAGCATATTTGTCTGTACCAGATATGTATCTTTATAACTAACCCAGAGTAACCAGTAATATTCATATGCAATAGTTTGACCAAAATGTTACAAATTTCAGTGCATAGTGAGAGTTCCAACTTTGAGATGAAACATTCAACTCTGCAAATCAAGTTAACACACTGAGTAAATGAAACATTGTGATAATTTTATTTTTCTAAACATTAAAAATGCATGTATAACACAAAATTGATAAACAAACTTACAAAACTATCAAATTATACTCTCCTTCACAAAAAAACTGCAAATTTTCTGAACTACAAATCTATAATATGAGAAAAGTGGTAAAGATCAGTAAATGTTTAATCCTTTACCCAACGTAACGGTCAAATCCGGCCAGCGCTATTCTCAAAAATCGCCAATTAATTTTCAAAATATTTTCATTTTTTGTCTCAAAAACATAGGTTATGACCCCTCGTTGGAACGAGCTCGTCGAGCTCGTTCCAACGAGGGGTCATAACCTATGTTTTTGAGACAAAAAATGAAAAAAATTAATTATTCAAGAATTTTTTTTGCAAGTGTTGTCTGCTTTTCATGTTAGGTAAAGGGTTAACAGTAATATTCAAGTTGGAAATGATCAAATCATTTAAATATTCAATTATTCTTAGGGTTAACCTGACAAATTTATAAACATATCTGGCTGGGTTTGGGTGTACAGTAATCTCTACATTTAAGATCTGGGATTAGTAAATATTGAATTAATCAAGTAGATCCCTTGATCTAAGGTTTGGAAATCTAACTGATATATTAAATATTTACTAGTCATAAATTAAATTATGAGCTCCGCAGAATTTGTACATGCCCCTTGAATTTAATAAAACAGGCACAATTTCTACCTTCCTTTTGATCTTAGAGATTTCATACCACACAGCATTTATCTCGGGCTCAAAAGTATATGTGTTATTGTAGTGGTTATGCATCAAGCATCTCACCTGAAAAAAATCCCCTCTTGCGCCAATAACTGTTCCATAATACTCAACTTTTTCATAGTCTACTACTACCCATTGCCCACAAGTGGGCAAGGTAGAGGTTTCTTGAACAGCATTTTCAGATTCACATTAAGAAGGCTTTTTTGCTCGGGTTGAGATAAAAATAAAAGAATAAGTTTCGAACTTTGCTTTTTCAACCAGGGAATGCTGTCCATGCTTTAATACATATCGTTCAACACTCTCAAAATAATGTGAGGACCTTGTTCCTGTTAAAGTTTTAATCTCGACACCATCAGGATTCCAAAACCCATCTAATTCTGGTTTCCTTTTAGCAATTAACGTTTTGCTACATTACAATATGTGTATATAAAGGCAAGTGACCCTGGCAATCTCGGCAAATGTTAAAGAGGAATCCAAGTCAATAGGCTCTGCCCTCACTTTCTCAGCAACCCTAAATTTCACTGTGCCGCCTATGCCATCAATGCAACCTTTCCCATGCGAAGTGGCAGAGAAATGCCACTTTGTTGGATATTTGCTTGATGTTAACCCTTTACCCAACGCAGACGATATCAAAATTATTTTAAAAATATTTTTTTTTAATTTTTCAATAAGTTTCAACAAAATCACATCATGTGACCCCTCGTTGGAACGAGCTCGACGAGCTCGTTCCAACGAGAGGTCACATGATATGGTTTTGTTGACATTTTTTGAAAAATAATAGTTTTTCAACTGCTGAATTTGCATATTACGCAGGCGGATGCGGGCACTTCGTTAGGTAAAGGGTTAAATAACATAAGACTAAATTTTTTTTTGAAGTGTTGAGCAGTTCCATCAGATTGAAAATTTATTTCTTTGACAGGGCAATTGAATTCCCTCCAGATATTTTCTATTGAGCTCATCATTGGAAGACACAAACAACATACTTGTCATGATGCTTGTGGGGGCGCGGTGGCTCAGTTGGTAGAGGTGCAGGTTGCAAGCCGAGAGGTCCTCGGTTCGAATCCCACCTGCGGCAACCGCGTTGTGTCCTTGGGCAAGACACTTCACCCCGATTGCCTACATGGGGGCACGATGACGCTGTGTACTGAGGCGTACTGCACGTCGATGGTGCGCATGTCTTCCACCAATCTAACCCTTCCTGTGCTGCGGTGCAGAGTTACGATGTTGGGGAGCTGACAGCTGCTGGTCGTTGCTCGGTGGTTCTCTCCGGGTATTCCGGCTTCCTCCACCCGTAAAACTGTCACGGTCACGATTAGCCATTGTGCATAAGTATGTGACCTTAAACACCAATAAATAAATAAATAACCATGCTTTAATACATATCGTTCAACACTCTCAAAATAATGTGAGGACCTTGTTCCTGTTAAAGTTTTAATCTCGACACCATCAGGATTCCAAAACCCATCTAATTCTGGTTTCCTTTTTGCAATTAACGTTTCGCTACAATACAATATGTGTATATATAGGCAAGTGACCCTGGCAATCTCGGCAAATGTTAAAGAGGAATCCAAGTCAATAGGCTCTGCCCTCACTTTCTCAGCAACCCTACATTTCACTGTGCTGCCTATGCCATCAATGCAACCTTTCCCATGCGAAGTGGCAGAGAAATGCCACATTGTTGGATATTTGCTTGATGTTAACCCTTTACCCAACGCAGACGATATCAAAATTATTTAAAAAATTTTTTTTTTTTAATTTTTCAATAAGTTTCAACAAAACCATATCATGTGACCCCTCGCTCGTTCCAACGAGGGGTCACATGATATGGTTTTGTTGACATTTTCTGAAAAATAATAGTTTTTCAACTGCTGAATTTGCATATTACGCAGGCGGATGCGGGCACTTCGTTAGGTAAAGGGTTAAATAACATAAGACTAAATTGTTTTTTGAAGTGTTGAGCAGTTCCATCAGATTGAATATTTATTTCTTTGACAGGGCAATTGAATTCCCTACAGACATTTTCTATGAGCTCATCATTGAAGACACAAACAACATACTTGTCATGATGCTTGTGGGGGCGCGGTGGCTCAGTTGGTAGAGGTGCAGGTTGCAAGCCGAGAGGTCCTCGGTTCGAATCCCACCTGCGGCAACCGCGTTGTGTCCTTGGGCAAGACACTTCACCCCGATTGCCTACATGGGGGCACGATGACGCTGTGTACTGAGGCGTACTGCACGTCGATGGTGCGCATGTCTTCAACCAATCGAACCCTGTCTGTGCTGCAGTGCGGGGTTACGATGTTGGGGAGCTGACAGCTGCTCGTCGTTGCTCGGTGGTTCTCTCCGGGTACTCCGGCTTCCTCTACCTGTAAAACTGTCACGGTCACGATTAGCCATTGTGCATAAGTATGTGACCTTAAACATAAATAAATAAATAAATAAATGATGCATGTAATCTGATATGATCACATATGGTACGGACTTGGGTTCCTCATCAACATTTGCTTTGTAATATTATTTATCTATTGACTAAAGTGAATTTTTTGATTTGATTGGTTGATAGATATGTGGTATGAGACCATATTCATTGAAACCCACGATACGTCTGCCCAGCCACTGACAAATTTCTCATGTCCAGTGGAAGCCTTGTTCCAAAATCTACAAATTGTCCATACCCCATAGAAGACGCGTCATTCCAGTTTTACAGTGTACATGTATTATATTTTTAATTTTTTATCTCCAAAATATAGCTCATGACCCCATATTGGAATGAGCTTGTCGAGTACCCTCCAATGTGGGGTTCATAAGCTATGTTTTTGAGACAAAAAAGAAAAAAAGAAATTCAATAATTTTTTTATACTAGTCATATCGGCATATTTTCACAAAAACTTGATTGCACAAAAATTCCACAGAAACCTGTATGGCTCAACAATGGAAGAGAAGATAAAAGATCTCATGCTGTGTGTGTTCACACATGAAATAGATTGTACTCTAAAACGGAAAGTCAACAGATAAATTCGTTACCCTGTGTCTGATGACGTGGTACGGGTGGCTTCAGGTAGGTAAAAACCTGTACCACGTGATCAGACACCGGGTAACTAATAATCTCACATGACTTCCTTGCATTCTGATTTGCTGAAAGATGATACCCTATTTCGTGTAGTTTGCATCCACAGAACTGACCAGGCACTACACCCAGGCACTACACGTTTTCTATTTTTAGCACACTACTATATCAGTTTTCTTTTCTTACTGGGCGAATAAAACTAATCGGGCTAAATTTAAATATCGATTCACAGAGGCACAACATCCACAAAACGACCCGGAAAGAAATCTTTGTGGAAAAATGTATCGCTTTTCCATTGTTGAAGTCACATTTTTCGAGGCGTTCATTTTATTCCTTGAGAAGATGATCCATATCTCGTTTCGAAGAGAATGATCCATACCTGGGTCCAACTTTCATGAGAACGCGACCGGATATGAAAAATCGGTTTCACTGCTCATATTATTTCGCTATTTAATTGTATGTTTTGGGCAGTAAACGAATAAATAATGGAATTCAATTAAATCTTCGGAGTTTGTATCCTGTGCTGACCCATTCGGTAATGTATATGTGTGACAAATGTGTGGAAATTATCAAACTGCGTTGTCAAATTTCGAAAATTTTAGTTTTCATTTGCGAGTTGTGCGATTCTAGAATACACAGCTCCGTTTGGGGGAAATGTTTTGTTCACCCTTGCCGACCGATTCAAAATCTGTCTTCTCATATCAATAATCCAAGCCGTGTTTTGGAAGAAGAAAATGTTTTTTAAAAACTACATGGTATTTTTTATATATAACGCTGGTTGGTAGGGCTGCTACCTTGGTAACAGATTAACAAATCGGACAGATGTTTTTCTTGATGGGTGTTCGATATAATATAAGGATTAGTGCATGTCTTGTCGTTGACTACACCCATATAGTGCCAAGTGAGGTGGTGTAGTTCCCTCCGCTTCGCGGCGGGAACTACACCGCCTCACTGGGCACTATATGGGCGTAGTCAACTCCAAGCCATGCACTATTCCTTAAATATATCATTGAGGTGTAAAGGGTGGATGACATACTATCAAAATATACAGAGTGTATTTCATTTTGATAATTGTGTTGAAAATTTTTGCTGAAATCAGTTTGAATTAAAAGAAACCCTGGTTCAAGATTTAATTTTAAATTATTGAAATTGTTAGCCTGTACACGCTTTATGTATACATGTTTTAAAAAGTTTCCACATTTTGATCTCAACAAGTCAATCACTTCTTTCACTTCCCTATTTTTCTTGAACCTCATCAGCCTATCACCCTCTCTCTTACCCCACTGTTTGTAGCTTATTGGACCACTTTTAATTAGGGTTGTCACGATCAATCGATTAATCAATTGTTGATCGATCACGGCGAAATCGATTAGTATTTTTCGTTGTCGAATAATCGGTAAATTGTATCACGTTTTAGATGTCTAATAATTAAAAGAAAATTTGATGAACAAACTATTGTTTCTAAAGGTATTGAGTTAAGAACATCGATGTTAAACCCCAAGAAACCGTTGGAAGCATTTGTCTTCCAGGTACATTCATCAAAGCTTTGATGTTCTGAATCTCTGAACCGTCAGTGTAATAATCAAGACCGGTCGGCAGTTGCGAAGATCGCAACTGCCGACCGGTCTTGATTATTACACTGACGGTTCAAAAGTTCAGAACATCAAAGATTTGAATGTACCTAAAAGTTGATCGTCTTCGTTATTTACTTGAGGTAGGTGAGCTGACTTGAACTTCATTTTTATTGACTTCAAAGAGAAGGAGAGTGGGTGGGGGTCGTCTAGGTACGATTAATCGATTATTATCGATTATTTGCGACGATTAATCGATTCCTAAATTGAAAAATCGTGACAGCCCTACTTTTAATGAACTCATCTTTACGCTCTATTACTTCATCGAATCTTGTTAACTCACAACAGTCCTTACACTTCCCAAGCATACAGTTCTCACTCTCATCATCGCAAACAATCAGTCTAACAAAATCTGAAGTTGAAGAAGGAAATATTGGAAGGCTTTCCAAGAGAAGTCTTAACATTTTCATGGTACATGCATAAACAATAATAATTGACTAAACTTGATATTGGGCTCATTGTAACTGACCGTTATTCTATGTATGATTTTGTGACTGATGGGACAAATTTTTCAGAATTTATTAGAACTGATATAGAGAGGAAAGTTTGTCATTTTCTGCTCCCCACATCATGTTTGTTACTCTAGGTAACTAAGTAGTGACAACTAGGCAGTTCTATACCATTTTGGGTCTTAATTATTAAAGTGTCATTTTTTGTTTGGTCAAAATGGTTCTGTTTAAGCATTGGCTACTGGAGCAGACCATCCTGGTAGCAGAGTACATTTACAGAAAAGGAAAGTTAATTACTCTGTATAGTCCACAATATACGTGTTTCCTCTGGGAAAATGATTCAAGGACGCATTTCAAGTGGCTGTGAAGTGTTGTGCATTAAACCCAACCATATGTCACATTTTGTGACTGATGGGACATATTTTGCATGGTCACGAATAAGACAACATAATGAAATGATGAACAATGTTGTGATTTCTCACACCAAGGCCCCCACGTTGTAGAAGTAAAACAGAAATTAGTTGGTAGTTCTCTATATTATTTGTATAATACACCATTATACACCCAAATCGTGACTGATGGGACACAACATCGGAAGGTATTGTGTTCTGGACTGTTATCTGGAACAAACATTTCAGAAGAGTATAAACCAAAACTGTTATCTACATGATACCCATTTCTTCCAAACTGACTCATATTTATATACATGTAGGCAAAAGGTACCTTTGTTTGTGAACTCAAAAATATGGTCAAATTTTTTTTAAATAGCTTCAAATTTTGTTAGGAGGGCATTTTACGGCATAACTCAGAACAGGAAACAGATATTCAGAAAATCTAAACTGCTCACGAAACTTCAGGATCGTGCGAAAACCAGGGGTTAACAATACAATAAGATAACTAGAACTTGAAATTTTGACAAACGTGAAACTTATAAGTGGAATTAACCACATATAGACCGAGTTGTTACCGAAAACTACCCCTTGGTATATAGTAGGTAGCTTGGTTATTAATGGGCTATGTCTGTGCATGGATGAAGCACTTAAGTGGTAACTGGGTATCTTAAAACAGATCACTGTAATATTTGATAAAAATAAACCTCCCATCAGATTTTATCTGGGCCTTTGGCCAGCCAAACTTTTCAGCTCCGGCAGCTCAAAATTTTTTTTTTAATTTTCATTTATGTATTTTTAGCTCAACTTTGGCGAAGCCAAATTTGAGCTTTTGTCATGGCCTGTCGTCTGTCTGTCCGTACGTCAACAATTGGATACGGCTCGGGCTAGAGGCTGTATTTATGAACCGATCTTTACGAAACTTCTTGGGTACCTTTGTTATGACCGTGGGACGAGAACGAGTGTTTTTGGGTGCGGGCCGAAATTCAAGATGGCTGCCAGCCGCCATTTTGTACCGACGATGCAGAAATCTGTTTTTTGTACAGAACTTCCATATGAAAGCTCTGATTTGAATAATTTTTTGTATGAATGTTTAGTACCATGGGATACATCACATATAATACAGGTTTTTTTCTCGTGCGTAAATTGTGCAAATTAGACTAATTTTGATATTTTTTTTGGTTACTTTCAGCACTGTAAGTGCAAATGCCAATACGGCTCGGGCTAGAGGCCGTATTTATGAACCGATCTTTACGAAACTTCTTGGGTACCTTTGGTATCACCGTGGGACGAGAACGAGTGTTTTTGGGTCCGGTCCGAAATTCGAGATGGCCGATGGCAGCCATTTTGTACAAAATTAGGTGCAATCAGATTTTTGTGCAGAACTTCCATATGAAAGCTCTGATTTGAATAATTTTTTGTGTGAATGTTTAGTACCATGGGATACATCACATATAATACAGGTTTTTTTCTCGTGCAGAAATTATGCAAATTAAATGAACTTTGATTTTTTCAGTGCGACTTACACACAGTAAGTACACATGTCAATACGGCTCAGACTAGAGTCTGTATTTATGAACTGATCTTCACGAAATGTCTTGGGTACCTTTGTTATCACCTTGGGACGAGAACGAATGTTTCTGGGTGCGGTCTAAAATTCAAGATGGCTGCCAGTGGCCATTTTGTACCGAAATTAGGTCTAATCAGTTATTTGTACACAACTTCTATACAGCTCAGACTAGAGGCCATATTTATGAACCAATCTTTACGAAACGTCTTTGGTACATTTGTTATCACCGTGGGATGAGAGCGAGTGTTTTTGGGTGTGGTCCGAAATTCAAGATGGCCACCAGCAGCGATTTTGTACCAAAATTAGTGCAATCAGTCTTTTGTACAGAACTTCTGTATGAAAGTTCTGATTTGAATAAATTTTTGTATGAATGTTTAGTAACATGGAATACATCACATATTGTAATGGGGTTTTTTTCGTGCAGAAATTATGCAAATTAGATGAACTTTGATTTATTCAGTGCTACTTACACAATGTAAGCACACATGTCAATACGGCTCAGGGTAGAGGCTGTATTTATGAACCGATCTTCACAAAACTTATTGGGTACCTTTGTTATCACCTTGGGATGAGAATGAGTGTTTCTGGGTACGGTCCAAAATTCAAGATGGCTGCCAGTGTCCATTTTGTACCGAAATTAGGTCCAATCAGTTTTTTGTCACAAGTTCTATACAGCTCGTATTTATGAACTGATCTTCACAAAACTTCTTGGGTACTTTTGTTTTCACCTTGGGACAGGAACGAGTGTGTTTTGGGGTGCCTTTGTTATCACTGTGCTATGAGAACAAATATTTTGGGGTTCAGTCAGACCCACTCTGGGACTCAAAGATTTCTTTTCTAGTTTAGCATCTGACTGTCCCCCACCTTTACAGTACTTTACCTATACATTTGTTACAGGCAACGGTCAGTATTTATGTACAGACCGTTACAATACTTTATATGTACCTTTGTTATCAGGTCATTACCTAGATGTTTGTCATTGCTGTGTCACATACTATACATGTACATGTCTTTGTCTTGACAAGTTGAGCTATAGTGTCATTGACACTTTCATTTTTTGTTTATTGTTTTGCAACTTTTGCCATTGTTGGCTTTATGTTATTAGGATTTTGTGACGTACTGTGATAAATATCGCTCGACTGTACAGCCAAAGGTACAGCTTGCATTTGGTATACATATATGTACAGTTCATGGGGAAAGGATTGCAACAAAATAACTTGTGGAGTGGAATTATCACCCAAAGTATCACTTTCAAATTATGTACATATGGACAAAAACACGAGCAATGTTTCAGCCAGTGGAGTCAGTGGACCTCCAGGTTTAACCCAGAGCTCCATTGGCTGTCCAGAGCTTAACTTGTGCTTGTTATGCTTTGCAACAAATTTGGAATTATTGTTTGGGTGAAATCTCCACTCTGTGGGTGATTTAGTGATAATTCACTCTGCATCTGCTGTAGATATATATACAGTATACTTATTAGCCCTTTCGCCTGTGATAACGGGACTAATTTATAGTGCACACCCACGCAGTGGCGTGTGCGCACATAGGTAATAGGTACGTGTCCATGATTTTATAATTTTTCTATATAGCATGCAACAGAGTTTGGGGTGCCATCTGGCGGCGTGGCTCTCCCACTGACAAAAAATCCAGAACCCCTGTAATGGATATTTAATTGTTTTTGTATTTTCAAAGGACATTATATAAAATATATTGTCGCAAAATGCTGGAAACTATGAGAAATAATCAAGTAATGAAGTGACTTTCGAAGTTAGGTAGTTGTTGGCGAGTTAAGTATTGTTTGAAAGTTCGAAGTGCCAATGCCGTCCGTTTCCGGTTTCGTCAGATTCAAAGCCCAGTTTCAGTTTTAATTGAGAACGTACACTTCACAAATTTTTGACAACGAATAAATTCACTTGTATTCACTGGTATAATAGAAGTTTTCTCCATTTTATGATAACCCTTTACCTTACATGTACATGAAAAGAAAATACCACTTTTGAATAACTAATTTCTTTTCATTTTTTGCGTCAAAAATATAGCTGTGACCCCCCCTCACTGGAATGAGCTGAACGAGCTCACAATGAGGGGGTTGAAAGGTATGCTTTTGATGCCAAAAATGCAAAACTAATGAACATTAAATGGCAGTTTCAGTGAATGGTGCTAGCCTGTTTTGGCCATTACAATGAGTGAGTGATTAAAAATGTTAAAAAACAATTTCTTCATTCACAGAGTATTTTGGAACATAAATTTGGAGAAAGGGGGTGGGGGGGTACAGTGGGAAAAGTAACAAAGTTTCAAATAGGAATGAATGGCTTTTGTTCACAGCTACCAATATAGTAGTCTGATACTAGTGCTGTCAGGGTCCCCATGTTATAGCACAAAACTGCATTAACAATTGTCTCTCTACCTAACCCATACTGAACCCCTCAGCTGATGAGAAAGTTAACAGCATAACTCTCAGTTTCCTATGATTTGCTTCAGTACTGCAGCACTCAGGGTCCACTGAGTTTTTTTTCTGTTTGACAACCCTGTTCTGACTCTTCTCAATATATTTTTCATTGTATGTCAGTCAGTATTCCTTTGTACATGTAGACTGTCACTTTCAAGTAATGTGATTGCATGTCTGTCTGTCCATCATACCATTCCTATGTACATGTAGACTGTCACTTTCAAGATATGTGATTGCATGTCTGTCTGTCCATCATACAAAATGTTGGTTTGCTTTTCATTTGCACAGTTTTACATTTTCAATAACTGGCAACTGACTACCCCCCCCCCCCCCCCCCCCCCCCACACACACACACACACACATATACAAATACATTAAACATTAAAGAGCATTATATTCTTGAAACAAATATCTAAGTATGCATAAATGTATTTTTCTTAATTTCACTCTTTTTATCAGAATGGATGCCTGTAGGGATTAAATGCAAGGTTGTAAACGAGCTCTTGTGGGTACATGTACTTGTGGGACACGCACATCACTACAGAATCAATATTTGATGGTTTTAGGCATTTTAACAGTGCTATACTATAACATAGGAGCAGTGCTCAGCTGGTCATGCTGTTGGAAAAAAATCAGTGTTTAATGTTTTGTCAGTGCCATGCCAATGACTCCAGGTGCCTTAACTGAGAAAGTGAGGCTTTTTTCACAAGAATGGCAAAATATTCCTGAAACGCAATTTGAAATATCGTCAAAAGCCAGAATGTGATTTAAAAACTATCACAAATGGGAAATTTAATATCACAAGAGGTTTGTATTGTGTCTACATCAATTAATTTATGAATTTTATCATAGTTTTTGGAAAAAAGGGGCATACTAGGGGGACACCTTCAGGGCTATATTTTGCCACATCAGTATGTAGAAGAAAATTTGACATCAGTTGTCAGGATAAAATGGTACTGTCTATTGATATTGGTGAATTATATAGCTGCAACACCAATTTTTGAATCAAAATTGACATTCATATTGTTTCGTGGGGTTGGAACACCACTCTGTCTTGCTGTATGGTTAAATAAGACAAATTTTTCCTCAAAGTATTGAATGCTGATGCAGATTTTAGTTTTATTTGGGGATTAGGATAGTTTTCAAAAAAATCTATATGAATTCGTTACCTCTCTGCTTACTCATTAGGTAACATAGTAGAAAAATGTATTTGAGGCAACAGCAGTTTTTAAGCCATTTGACATAGATTGGACAGTTTTCTTAAAAAAACCCCAAATTTCCCGTTTTTAACCCAGTGGAAGCCAAAAGTTGAATTCTCATGCAGAAATGACTTTTATCACATGAAACTGGTAAAATGTATCTTTGATAGGATTAGGGTGGATGAAGGAAATACATAATTTGGCTTCCGAATCTGATTTAATTATTATTTTGAAAGATTATTTCACATTTAAAAATTCTTTGGGGTACCACACATCTTACAATACTTTGTTTTGAAAAGTGTGTTTTTGGCATCATCAGCAATAAGGGCTTTATATTGCAAGCAAATTCACATCTTGAGCAAGTGTAGCCCCCAGGGGCACACTACAGCCTCCAGCAAATGCCAAATAACAACCTATTTTACCCTACATGTACATATGTATTAACAAATGTAATTAAACCATGGTTCCCCATCATAGTACTAGGGGCAGAGGGGGGTTCCAATCTTCCAACCCCATTCCAAATCACCATTCAAACCCACAGCCAGAAAACCCATATTGCATTTTTAGCTCACCTGAGCGAAGCTCAAGGGGAGCTTTACTAATCACTTTCTGTCCGGCGTCCGTCGTCTGTCGTCGTCCGTCCGGCGTTAACTTTACATTATCGACTTCTCCTCCTAAACCACTAGCCCAATTTTATTCAAATGTTGGCTAAATGTTTATTACCTAATGCCAATTCAGATTTGTTCAAATGAAGTTGCCCCTCCTCCTGGGTGGTGCCACACCCCCAAGGGGCACCAAAATCTTTGTAAATCTTCTTCTCATGAACCAGCAGTAGCAGAGACTTGATATTTGGTGTGCAGCTTCCTTTTGAGGTGTAGACTCAGATTTGTTCGAGAGAAGTTTGTGGGGCTATACTTGACGTTGTCATGAGAGGGGCAAAATTTTTTGCCCCGCCCAAAATTTCTATTTTCCAAACCGAGAGGCTGATTTGAACCAAATTTTATGTGAGGGCTTATTGGGTCATGAGTACTTGATTCATGCAAAAAAAAATTTTTCCCGCAGCCCCGTGGGAACCGCAGGAGCTAAAAATAGAAAAAATTTAAAACGCCCATATCTCCAAAACTGCACGGCACTGAGAATTTTTATTTGGTGTGCAGCTTCCTTAGGACCAACAGAAAGGATTGGTAAAAAAAAAATTGCCATCGGTTTTATCATAGGGTACAGTTTCGGGACTTTGAAAAAGTGCTGAGTCACTGTAGGCAATGGGAAAAACATTAAAAAATCTTCTTCTCCAGATCCAGCAGGCAGAATCTTTTGATATTTGGTATGCAACATTGTAGGGTGGATCTAATTCAAGTTTGTTCAAATCGGCCCCCTGGGTTCATATTTGGGCTCAGTATAGGAGCCCGATTTCGAACTTAGTGCATTTCAGGCAAATTTCTTAAAAAATCTTCTTCTCCAGATCCAGCAGGCAGAATCTTTTGATATTTGGTATGCAACATTGTGGGGTGGATCTGATTCAAGTTTGTTCAAATCGGCCCCCTGGGTTTATATTTGGGCTCAGTATAGGAGCCCAAATTTGAACTTACTGCATTTCAGGCAAATTTCTTTGAAAATCTTCTTCTCCAGATCCAGCAGGCAGAATCTTTTGATATTTGGTATGCAACATTGTAGGGTGGATCTGATTCAAGTTTGTTCAAATCGGCTCCCTAGATTCATATTTGGGCTCACTATAGGAGCTCGAATTCGAATTTAGTGCATTTCAGGCAAATTTCTTCAAAAATCTTCTTCTCCAGATCCAGCAGGCAGAATCTTTTGATATTTGGTATGCAATGTTGCGGGGTAGATCTGATTCAAGTTTGTTCAAATCGGCCCCCTGGATTCATATTTGGGCTTACTATAGAAGGCAGAATCTTTTCATATTGGTAAGCAACATTGTGGGGTGGATCTGATTCAAGTTTGTTCAAATCGGCTCCCTGGGTTAATATTTGGGCTCAGTATAGGAGCCCGATTTCGAACTTAGTGCATTTCAGGCAAATTTCTTAAAAAATCTTCTTCTCCAGATCCAGCAGGCAGAATCTTTTGATATTTGTTTGATATTTGGTATGCAACATTGTAGGGGTGGATCTGATTCAAGTTTGTTCAAATCGACCCCCTGGGTTCATATTTGGGCTCAGTATAGGAGCCAGATTTCGAACTTAGTGCATTTAGGCAAATTTCTTAAAAAAATCTTCTCCAGAATCCAGCAGGCAGAATCTTTTGATATTTGGTATGCAACATTGTGGGGGTGGATCTGATTCAAGTTTGTTCAAATCGGCTTCCTAGATTCATATTTGGGCTCACTATAGGAGCTCGAATTTGAACTTTCGTGCATTTCATTGCAAATTTCTTAAAAAATCTTCTTCTCCAGATGCAGCAGGCATAATCTTTTCATATTTGGTAAGCAACATTGTGGGGTAGATCTGATTCAAGTTTGTTCAATATCGGCCCCCTGGGTTTATATTTGGGCTCAGTATAGGAGGCCCAAATTTTGAACTTGGTGCATTTTCAGGGCAAATTTCTTCTAAAAAATTTTCTTCTCCACATCCCAGCAGGCAGAATCTTTTGATATTTGGTATGCAACGTTGTGGGATGGATCTGATGCAAATTTGTTCAAATCGGCTCCCTAGATTCATATTTGGGCTTACTATAGAAGCTCGAATTTCGAACTTAGTGCATTGCAGGCAAATTTTCTTAAAAAATCATCTTCTCTCAGATCCAGCAGGCAGAATCTTTGGATATTTGGTATGCAACATTGCGGGGCGGATCTGATTCAAGTTTGTTCAAATCGGCCCCCTGGATTCATATTTGGGCTTAATATAGAAGCCCGAATTCGCACTTAGTGCATTTCGGGCAAATTTATTAAAAAATCTTCTTCTCCAGATCCAGCAGGCAGAATCTTTTGATATTTGGTATGCAATATTGTGGGGTGGATCTGATTCAAGTTTGTTCAAATCGGCTCTCCTAGTTTCATATTTGGGCTCACTATAGAAGCTCGAATTCGAACTTAGTGCATTTCAGGCAAATTTCTTAAAAATATCTTCTTCTCCAGATCCAGCTTCAGAATCTTTTCATATTTGGTAAGCAACATTGTGGGGTGGATCTGATTCAAGTTTGTTCAAATCGGCCCCCTGGGTTTATATTTGGGCTCCGTATAGGAGCCCAAATTTTAACTTAGTGCATTTCAGGCATATTTCTTAAAAAATCTTCTCCCAGATCCAGCAGGCAGAATCTTTTGATATTTGGTATGCAACATTGTGGGTGGATCTGATTCAAGTTTGTTCAAATCGGCCCCCCTGGGTTTATATTTGGGCTCAGTATAGGAGCCCCAAATTTGAACTTAGTGCATTTCAGGCATATTTCTTAAAAAATCTTCTCCAGATCCAGCAGGCAGAATCTTTTGATATTTGGTATGCAACATTGTGGGGGTGGATCTGATTCAAGTTTGTTCAAAATCGGCCCCCCTGGGTTTTATATTTGGGCTCAGTATAGGAGCCCAAATTTGAACTTAGTGCATTTCAGGCAAATTTCTTTGAAAATCTTCTTCTCAAGATCCAGCAGGCAGAATCTTCTGATATTGGGTATGTACCATGCTTAGGGGGGGTGAGATTCAAGTTTGTTCAAGCCAAGTCCCCTGGGTTCATATTTGGGCTCACTGTCGTGGTAGCCCGAATTATAACTTAGTTCAAAATGAGGAATTTTCTTTAAAAATCTTCTTCAGATCCAGCAGTTCGGAATGTTTTGATATTTGGTATGGCAGCATCCTAAGGGGGGTGAGATTCAAGTTTGTTCAAGCCATGTCCCTAGGTCCATATTTGGACTCACTGTGGGAGCTCGAATTGTAACTTAGTTCAGAATGAGGACTTTTCTTTTAAAAATCTTCTTCTTCAGCCATGTCCCTAGGTCCATATTAGGACTCACTGTGGGAGCTCGAATTGTAACATAGTTCAAAATCAGGACTTTTCTTTAAAAAATCTTCTTCTTCAGATCCAGCAGTCGGAATGTTTTGATATTTGGTGTGCAGCATCCTTAGAGGGGTGAGATTCAAGTTTGTTAAAGCCAAGTCCCTGGGGTTCATATATGGGCTCCCTGTGGGAGCCTGAATTATAACTTAGTTCAATATGAGGAATATTCTTTAAAAAATCTTTTTTTTTTAGATCCACTGGTCAGAATCTTTGGATATTTGGTATAAAGCTTTTCTTAGGAGGAGCAGATGCAACTTGTTGAAATCAATTCTCTGGGTTGATATAAAATTTAGGCTACCATGTCAGGTGGGGCGCCCTCAGGCCCCTTGGGGCCTCTTTGTTTTATTTTAGCTCACCTCGACAAGTCAAAGCTGGGCTTATCTAGATCACTCTCTGTCCATTGTCTGTCCGTCTATCATCAATCAACGCCATGTTGTGGTCTTCTAGCCCAAAACCACTGGGCAAATTCAAGTGAAAGTTTGTTTGAGTGATGGTCCCAAAGGGGTATTGCATTTTTGTTTTAACGCAACATGCCCAGCCCCATAGGGAGGGTGTGGGGGAAAACATGCTCCCAAAATATTTTTTAAAAATCTCTTGAACCAGTGGGTACAGTGACTTGATATTTGTTATGGAGCTTCCTTTTGAGAGTGTAGAATCAAGTGTGTTCAAACGTAGTTCGTGGAGCAATATTTGGCTTTGTAATGGGAAGGGTAAGATTTTTTGGTACCATCCAAAATTTATATTTTCTGAACAGATGGTCTGATTTGAACGAAATTCAGTTTGTGGTATTATTGGGTCATATGTACTTCACTTATGCCAAAAAAAAAAATAACCTGCATCCCCATTGGGAACCCCAGGAGCTAAAAATAGAAATATTTTCAAACGCCCATGTTTCCCAAACCACTTGGAACAGAGAACTGTTATACAGTATGAAGTATCCTCAGGACCAGTAGAATTGAATGGTAAAAAAAAAAATTGCTGTATGTTTTGTTAGGGAGTTCTGCAGAGGGCATCAAAATAATGCTGACTCAGCATATTTGCAAACATTTTTAGAAAATCTTTTCTCGAGAACCAACGTTCAGAATTTTTTGGATATTTGGTATGCAGCATCCATGGAGGGGTAAGATACAAGTTTTGTTAAAATGATGCCCATTGGTTCATATTTGGACTCAATGCAGTGTGCCCACATTTTTAGCTCGCCTGACTGAAAGTCAGGGTGAGCTATTCTGATCACTTTTCGTCCGTCGTCCGTCGTGAAGGTGGTGTTTATAAGGGCATTTTGATTTTTTGTCAAATTAGGTTTCGGCTCATATTGAGCAGAGGGATGGTGCAAAAATGCTCCAATTCTTAAAAAATCTTCTCAAGAACCAGCAATATCAGAGTCTTGATATTTGGTATGCAGCTTCCTTTTGAGGTGTAGACTCGAGTTTGTTCAAGAGAAGTTCAAGGGGCTATATTTGACGATGTTAGAGGAGGGGCAAAAATTTTGGCCCCGCCCCAAATTTCTATTTTCCAAACCGGGAGGCCGATTTGAACCAAATTTTATGTGAGTGCTTATTGGGTCATAAGTACCTAATTTATGCAGAAATTTTTTTTCCCATAGTCCCGTGGGAACCACAGGAGCTAAAAATAGAAAAAAAAAATAAAACTCCCATATCTCCAAAACTGCATGGCAGTCAGAATTTTTATTTGGTGTGAAGCTTCCTTGGGACCAACAGAAAGGATTGGTAAAAAAAAATTGCCATCGGTTTTATCATAGGATACAGTTTCGGGACTTTGAAAAAGTGCTGAGTCAGCACTTTTTAACACTGTAGGCAATGGGA
Source organism: Pictodentalium vernedei (assembly GCA_031216915.1). Classification (NCBI taxonomy): domain Eukaryota; kingdom Metazoa; phylum Mollusca; class Scaphopoda; order Dentaliida; family Dentaliidae; genus Pictodentalium; species Pictodentalium vernedei. The sequence goes on along the minus strand of CM062288.1, from coordinate 432,108 downwards.
AAAACATGAAAAAATCTTCTTCTCCAGATCCAGCAGGCAGAATCTTTTGATATTTGGTATGCAACATTGTAGAGTGGATCTGATTCAGGTTAGTTCAAATTGGCCCTCTGGGTTCTTATTTGGGCTCCGGATAGGAGCCCGATTTCAAACTTAGTCATTTGAGGCAAATTTCTTGAAAAATCTTCTCCAGATCCAGCAGGCAGATTATTTTGATAATTAATATGCAACATTGAGGGGTGGATCTGATTCAAGTTTGTTCAAATCGCCTCCCTGGGTTCATATTTGGGCTCACTATAGAAGCTTGAATTGGAACTTCGTGCATTTCAAGCAAATTTCTTTAAAAATCTTCTCCAGATCCAGCAGGTAGAATCTTTTGATATTTGGAATGCAACATTGTGAGGTGGATCTGATTCAAGTTTGTTCAAATCGCCCCCCCCCCCCCCCCCCCCCCCCCCCCCCCGGGTTTATATTTGGGCTCACTTTAGAAGCTTGAATTGGAACTTACTACATTAAATTTCAGGCAAATTTTTTTAAAAATCTTCTCCAGATCCAGCAGGCAGAATCTTTTGATAGTTGCTATGCAACATTGTGGGATGGATCTGATTCAAGTTTGTTCAAATCGACACCCTAGGTTCCTAAACTGAGCCCAAATTTGAACTTAGTGCATTTCAGTCAAATTTCGTTGAAAATCTTCTTCTCAAGATCCAGCAGGCAGAATCTTTTGATATTGGGTATGCACCATGCTAGGGGGTGAGATTCAATTTTGTTCAAGCCAAGTCCTTGGGTTCATATTTGGGCTCACTGTGGGAGCCTGAATTATAACTTAGTTCAAAATGAGGAATTTTCTTTAAAAATCTTCTTCAGATCCAGTCGGAATGTTTTGATATAAGGTATGCTGCGTCCTTGGGGGGGGGGGGGGGGGGGGGGGGGGGGGGGAGATTCAAGGTTGTTCAAGCCATGTCCCTAGGTCCATATTTGAGCTCACTTGGGGAGCCCGAATGATAACTTAGTTCAAAATGAGGAATTTTCTTTAAAAATCTTCTTCTTCAGATCCAGCAGTCAGAATGTTTTGATATTTGGTATGCAGCATCCTTAGGGGGGTGAGATTCAAGTTTGTTCAAGCCATGCCCCTAGGTCCATATTTGGGCTCATTGTGGGAGCTTGAATTGTAACTTAGTTCGAAATGAGGAATTTTGTTAAAAAATCTTTTTCTTCAGATCCAGCAGTCGGAATGTTTTGATATGTGGTGTGTAGCATCCTTGGGGGGAGATTCAAGTTTGTTAAAGCCAAGTCCCTGGGTCCATATTTGGGCTCCCTGTGGGAGCCTGAATTATAACTTGGTCAATATGAGGAATTTTTCTTTAAAAATCTAATTCAGATTTAGCACTCGGAATGTTTTGATATTTGGCATGCAGCAACCTTAGGGGGCTGAGATTCAAGTTTGTTCAAGCCAAGTCCCTTTGTTCACATTTGGGCTCACTATGGGAGTCCGAATGACAACTTAGTTCAAAATGAGGAGTTTCCTTTAAAAATCTTCTTCAAATCCAGCAGATGAATGCTTTTGATATTTTTTATGCAGCATCCTTAGGGGGTAAGATTCAAGTTTGTTCAAGCCATGTCCCTAGGTCCATATTTGGGCTCATTGTGGGAGCTTGAATTGTAACTTAGTTCAAAATGAGGAATTTTCTTTAAAAATCTTCTTCAGATCCAGGAGATATTTAGGCTACCATGTCAGGTGAGCGTCCTCAGGCCCCCTGGGGCCTCTTGTTAATCTTGTAACATGATGGATATGGATGGATGAAAGATCCATTAAGACTATTTATCCCACCACATATATCTACTGTCTGGGCAATTTGGTCATTAATTAGGACCTCTCTCTCTCTCTAGGCTGAGTAGTCTCAGGACTCGGCACACTTGGGCTGACTCAGCCTATGAGATAATAGATATGGAGAAATGTGTCACTGTCTCCTCTCTAGGTGGAATAAAAGCCTTGATGGATCATTTAAACAAAACAATGTTTTTATTGAATGAATATTTTTGTTTAGAGAAATTCTTTCCCTTTTTATTTGAAAATAAAGTCACATTGATTCTTCTGCCGCTCAATTTCCACAAAGAGATTCTTTCTCTTCTTCATTTGAACAAAACATAAAGTTTCGATAACACTTCTCTCCTGATTCAAGTCTGTTATCTTCCTTTATACTGTGATCATGTCCTTTTTCTTCACTGATTCTGACTGATTTATGGATTTGAAAAGGAAGACCAGTTTAGAAGCTTTATCAAAGCCTAGTCTATTACATAGCTTTGACTGAACTATTCCGAATGAGGAGAAGAACTGTTCAATTCCGGAAGAACAACAAACCGCAGAGAACAACTGGAGGATTACTACTCTGCACTCATGACTTATTTCATCCTGATATGACTCCACCATTCAACTGGTGTTACACAACTTGTTACTGTTTCATCAAACTTGAATTGTTGAAATGGGGATGATCGAGTCTGGAACTTTATGACAGTTTGGAGTACACCAGCATGTTTCTCCCTAACATACTCAATGGCTTCATTCTTTTCATCAGTTGTGTGCATTTTACCTTGATAAAATGGATGGAGCATATTTGCGAGAAAGTGTGCCGGTGACATAGCTTGCTCATTCCGGGCTTCCCATTTCTTTTGAACTACCGCAATGTCGGGAAGGTCAGACTTCAACTCTTTCCAAATAGTGACGGCATCACTGATCATGCATTTATCTCGTTGGGTCTTGTCCAAGGCAACAGCAATTGGTTTCAAGCGAGCCAGTAAATCCTCAACAGATGTTTTAATCCCGAGACTGGAAATTTTGTTGCGGATATTACTATCAATTTTGTCTCTATCTGTCTCACAAACTTTCATGAGAATGTGCCAGTATTTTAGTTAGATACATTTCTAGGCAATCAGACAATATGTTCCACCTAACCTCCTGGGTCATTTCAAAACACTGGCCACCTTCTTGTCGATAACGAGCTGATGCTTAATGATTGTACTTGAAGTATTTTATGACCTGTAGAACATGCTCTCTGACATTAGCTAGTTCAAGGTCATGGGCGAGCAAGTTTAGGAGATGGGCTGAACACCCGTATGTTATGAGGTTTTCACCTACAGTCTCGGACTTTTCCAAAAGTTGCCTCATCTTCTTAACATTACTTGCATTGTCTGTAATGATACTGCAAATTATGCAGCCAAATTCTTCCTCTGCTTTCCCTTATCGATGATATGGCCTAATCAATCAAGTACTCTGCAGGTGTGTGAACAGCCGATGTGTCAACACTATCAACGAGGTAAACTTCTCCAGTGTCTGCAGTCACGGTCACGGAAACCATGGGTTCGTTTTGGCAGTTTGACCAGCCATCCAAAGAAAGTCAGACATGTTTACCAGTAAGAGTTTTCTTCACACTCTTTCTTGTCTTCTCATAGATTAGGGGTAGAAATTTATCAGATACATCTGTCCGGGATGGTGGAACATATCCAGGGCGAATAGTGTTCATCATTTTTTTAAACTGTGCATGTTCAACCAAACGAAATGGGAGTTGGTGGCAAAAATCATGCGAGCAACTTGTTTGTCCATGTGTTCCTTATCTGCCGCACTTGTCTTAGTCACAAACCCAGCTAGGTTACCAAATGTTTTTTTACATTTTGCTTTTGGATCAGTTGGATGACTAACTGCAGAAGGCCTCTTAACACCAGATGTTGATGGGATCTGTCTGATTTACTGATGAGCCCGATGTGCTGGACTCAGAGGGAATACTTTGACCAGCACTAGCAGTACGACCGGTGATTGCAACTGTGGAATTCTCACTTGCAGATGCAGGTGCATGTCTTTCCCCTTCAAGGCTCATGTGCTCACTTTCAAAAGAACATGTACACTTTTTCTCTTTGTGATCTTGCATTCTTGTTACAATTCCTTGAATTACTGCATTGCATTCCCTACATTTTACCTTGAAGCCTTTCCCACTTTTTGTCTCAGGTCTATGAAACTGAAGCCAAATCTGACCTTTCTACCACAAGACATTTTGAGCAGAAGACAGTTTTGTTAATATTTCAACAGGGTTACAGGAAGTGACCTCTGATCTCTTGATTAATTTAAAACAAGGAATGGGGAGTGAACTTAATAAAACTAAAATAGGTGTTACAATTTGGAAAACCTGTTGCTCTTAGATGAATCGCGATTGAAGACCCAATTTAACTTGGTGTCACTTTGTAGGTACAAGTACAATACAATCAAAAATTGTGATTGAGTACTCAAAGGTCAAATCTCATTCTTATTTAAATATGTTAATTGACCAATAGCAATGATAATAACAGAACTTACAGACATCCCTGGGGTTTTTATAAAGAAATCTATAGTTTTGATTTAAATCAAGGATTTTTTTTACAAAAAATCATTGATTTATATCATGATTTAAATTAATGATTTAATCAAGTGATTTAAATCAAACAACCCTGCTACACAGGCCTGGAGCCCGAAAACCTTTAGCACAGCCTACAGTCCATATTTATGAAGGAATTTCACTGTAACTTGATAGGATGACTCGTTTTGGAATAGTTTCACTGTAACTTCGTAACTTTCGTTGATATACGTTAACTGTGAGGGCCACATACATAAACCGTGAGGTCATATTAACAACAACACCCCCCCCCCCCCCCCCCCCCCCAGTTCTTTAGTACAATGTACACCTGATATTATTAGCTCAACTTTGGCAAAGCCAAATTTGAGGTAATGTCATGGCCCGTCGTCAGTCTGTCCATTCGTTGCGCTGTCAACATGGCTCGGGCTAGAGGCCATATTTATGAACCGATCTTTGGGTACCTTTGTTGTCACCGTGGGACAAGAACGAGTATTTTGGGGCCTGGTCCGAAATTCAAGATGGCCGATGGCAGCCATTTTGTTCAAAATTAGGTGCAATCAGATTTTTGTGCAGAACTTCCATAGGAAAGCTCTGATTCAAATAATTTTTTGTATGAATGTTTAGTACCACGGGGTACATCACATATAATATGGGTTTTCTTCTAGTGAGTAAATTATGCAAATTGGACTAACTTTGATTTATTTAGTGTTACTTTCAGCACTGTAAGCAGGGCTTAAAATTACACGCGAATCCGCGAATCGATTCTCGTAATGATTCTGGCAAACTACACTGGCGCGAATCCAAGTAGATTCGCGTTAATTCACTGCTTGGATTCACTTTATGTATGATGTCGTTGATTCATGATGAAGTTCTGACCTGGGTTATCATAAAATATATAATTATGAAAAACTGTCTATTCATATTTCTTGAGTTTGGTATCAAATCAAGTCATGGCTGCTGTAGCAGCCATGACTTGATTTGATACCAAACTCAAGAAAATGTGAAACATGTGGTAAATCATGGGTGGAGATTTTGACAACTTATTTCGTGATCTCACCACCAACATTCAGCTAGTTTTTGAAGAATTTCATATCATTATTTATTTAAGGGTGTTTAAGGTCACATACTTATGCACAATGGCTAATCATGACCGCAACATGGATATAAAGTCAAGGGTTTTCAATCATTTATACCTCATGTTGCACATTTTAGAGGATTTCCACCTCAATCATTGGCTTTACTTCCCGGGTCCCCACGGGGGATTTCATATCATGGTTTAAATGGATTCGCGTGAAAATATTTCGCGAGAATTATGTTAGATTCGCGTGATGCCAGACAAATTTTAAGCCCTGGTAAGTGCAAATCCCAATACGGCTCGGGCTAGAGGCCATATTTATGAACAGATCTTCACGAAACTACTTTGGTACCTTTTGTTATTATCACCTTGGGACAAGAACGAGTGGTTTTGGGTGCGGTGCGAAATTCAAGATGACCACCAGCAGCCATTTTGTACTTTAGTTAGTGTAATCAGTTTTTTGGTACAGAACTTCTGTATGAAAGTTCTGATTTGAATAAATTTTTGTATGAATGTTTAGTAACATGGAATATATCACATATAGTACAGGGTTTTTTTCTCGTACAGAAATTGTGCAAATTAGATGTACTTGATTTATTCATTGCTACTAATAATACACAGTAAGAGCACATGTCAATACGATTCGTGCCAGAGTCTGTATTTATGAACCGATCTTCAGGAAACTTCTTGGGTACCTTTGTTATCATCTTTGGGATGAGAACGAATGTTTCTGGGTCCAAAATTCAAGATAGCTTCCAGTGGCCATTTTGTACCGAAAGGGGATCCAATCAGTTTTTTTGTACAGAATTTCCAAATGAAGGTTCTGATTTGAATAAATTTTTGAATGAATATTTAGTAACATGGAATACATCACATATAATACAGGTTTTTTTCTCGTGCAGACATTGTGCAAATTAGATAAACTTTGATTTATTCATTTCTACTTGTACACAGTAAGTGCACATGTCAATACGGCTCAAGCTAGAGGCTGTGTTTATGAACCGATCTTCACGAAACTTCTTGGGGAACCTTTGTTATCACCTTGGGGCGAGAATGAGTGTTTTTGGGTGTGGGCTGAAATTCAACATACCTGCCGGTGGCCATTTTGTACCAAAATTAGGTACATTCAGTTTTTGGTACAGAACTTCTGTATGAAAGTTCTGATTTGAATAAATTTGTGAATGAATGTTTAGTAACATGGAATACATCACATATTATAATACAGGTTTTTATCTTGTGCAGAAATTATGCAAATTAGATTAACTTTTTAACTCGGGCTAGAGCCTGTATTTATGAACCAATCTTCACAAAACTTCTTTGGTACCTTTATCACCTTGGGACAGGAACAAGTGTTTTTGGTGCCTTTGTTATCACTGTGCTATGAGAACAAATATTTTGGAGTTCAGTCCGACCTACTCTGGAACTCTGGATTTCTTTTCTAGTTGAGCATCTAACTGCCACCCACCTTTACAATATTTAACCTATACATTTGTTGGTCGGCATTTATGTACAGACAGTTACAATACTTTATATGTACCCTTTTTATCAGGTCATTACCTAGATGTGTCATTGCTGTGTCACATACTATACATGTACATGTCTTATGTCTTGAGCTGCTTGACCCTGGTCCCATGACCTGTAAAGGGAAAGACCTAGAGGATCCAATGTTGCACCTCATCCGAGATCACTGGCGTCTGCCGTCAGAATACGATCGGGCATGGGTAAGTCCAACGGAACTCCCTGTATAATCCACTGTACATCTGTCCAGGGGACAAAAGAAGAGACTCCGGTAATTGAAGCACCAGATCCAGTGGATCGACATTTGGCCTCCAACGACTGAGCAGAAAGTGTTGGAGAAGACTGACATGCAGCCGACCTAGAGAAATGAGATCCATCACCGAACCACAGAGACCGAGCAGCTGGAGAAGACCCCCAAGTTGTCGTGGACATGGACTGGGCCAGAGTCGGGGCAAAAGCTGAGAGAATCCCTTGCACGGGGAACCACTACCGGTTTCAGCTGAGCATGGAAGTACATATGCAGATGACAGTAGGGACCAGGTCCGACTTCTCGTTGACTCTGAACCCTAGCGACGCAAGCAGGCTCAACACAGTGTGTCGACATCTGACTCCAGAAAGGCGGCATTGGAATGTCTCGGGAAGATATCGTCTAGATATGCCGAAGTAGTCACCCTGGACTGTGTGCGATATAAGGCTAACACGTGCGACATCAGTTGGGTGAAGGCCCAGCCAGGTCGAGGCCGAAGGGCATGGCCTTGAACTGGTAAACTCGCCCCAGAAAAGCGAACCTGAGATACTTTCGCAATGTCCGATGAATCGGAACGTGAAAGTAAGCATCTCGCAGGTCAATGCTAGAAGCGAAAACTCTGGTGAATGGAGAGGCGAACCGACCTGTAAGTCTCTATGCTGAACTTAGGAGCAATGATAAACTGGTTCAGGATACTCGGATTGATAACCGATCGGAGTCGGCCGTCCTTCTTTGGCACCAAGTACAGGCGGGAATAAAATCCCAATGCAAATTCTGATATCCTTCCTCCAGCCTGCGACGAATCGAGATGAGGACCTTCATTTCTAGCCTCGGCGAGGCCCGCGAGAGGAGAAACCACCTCCTCTACTATATGAAAAATCCTGAGTCCTCCATTTAGCCTGCCGACGCTTACCTTACCATGTGAGTAAGTAGAAGCGGCGGCAGGATGATCAGACCTTGGCTTCGCAGAGGAAGCAGAAGGGTGCTTGTTGGGCTTTGGGCAGCCCCTGTCTCCAAGAGAAGGCTGATCAAGCTGACGAAGCAGCATCTGATCTATGGAATGACGTAGGACGTCATCCTGGGAGCGGCATGTGTCCAGCACAGTGTCCCTGTGAACTAATTACATTTACTGTATTACAGGCATGCGTGTGCACAAGCAACTTGGAAAGCACACTCAAAGGAGCCTGTACGTCGTCAAACCTATCTTGAGGCAGATAAGCAGCTAAAGCAGAAACGACGTGATCTGAAAAAGAAAGCATGCCCAGAGCGTTTCTCTCGATAAGCCCAACAGAGACTCTAGAGTGGCCATAGGAATAATGACCGACTTGGGCTTGGAAAGGCCATTGGAGATGGAGTCCTGATCCAAGATCGTGAAAGTCTGGCAGACTGACGGATTGGCAGAATCGTAGGAACGATAACACACTGGAGGCAAAAAAAGGTGTCAACGCTGGTGAAGAATGAAGTCTTCATATCTTTGGAACTCAGCCTAGAGTCCAAAGCTGTAAATGCTTCAACCACCTGTACCGACTAGCATAGTCGAAGGTGCCCAAGAGTGGGTTGTTCCATAGTCAGTAGGCGCGCGACCGATGATCGCGGCCTGTCTAACATTGTCAGCTGGTTTGATGGTTTGAGGTCTGGAACGAACCCAAAGTCAAGAGCTGCCCCCAAGTCAAAAGACTGTTGGCTCTCGACATCAGGTATGTCTGACTCATCCTCTCAGTCGGAAGACACATAGCCCATCATGGGCAAACCAGCCGAAGCCTCAATGATGTAGACACACCTGAGGGATCAGAAAGCGGCCTGCTTCTAATCCCGGGAGGCGGCACTGCAGAGGGCGCCTAGACACCACTAGCACCCTCATTGGAAGCAACAGAGAAGGCTCTTGGAAAGAACCTGAGTGAGCAAGGAGAGGGCCTCCCTAAGCTCACGGCCTGTGTCGGCCAGTTTGACAGAATGAAGCGGCAAAATGGCTTCACGCCTGGCCCTTTCAACCAGCGAAGGGTCACGATCCTCAAATACATCCGATGCAGGGTGACCGAGAGACTACAGCAGAGGGTTCAGCCCCTTCCGACTAAGCCGAGTTGAAGTCAGGGAAGGCTAAGTGCGATACCCCACGTCCACACTACTAGACATCCGTTCAGACTCCTGGAGGGATAAAACTGCTGTGCTCAACGGCCCAGAGGCCACAACAGAGTGTTCGGTCGGCAGCCCCTTCCGACATCGCCGAGTTGAAGTCGGGCAAGGCTGAGACCGATACCCCCATGACCACACAACCAGAGAAGCATCTCTGCAGACCCCTGCAGGGATAAGCCGGGCCGGCTGAAACGGTGACCGATGACGTTGCAGATGGAACATCAGTAGCAGCAGATACTACGGGAGCTGTTGAAACTGGTGGAAAAGGGGAGAGAGCAACCAAGGGCGGCTCCAAAGGAGGAGTCACAACCCTAGTGACAGCCTCAGATGTCTACTCTCAACAAAGTCGTCGTGTCGGGAGGCCCCGAACGACATCGTCCCCACACCCGTGGATGAATGGCCACAATAACGCACCACAAGCTTGATTAAAAGGGATTGCCCTCAAGGAACAGTCCTGGGCATAACGGAGGTGAGAGCAGTAGAAGAAAAAATGTGAACTCAACAAAATGTAGAAAGTAGAAGAACACCCCCAACTACGAGAGAAGGGTGCCAGAAAATAAAGGACCTGCGGGAACACAACTGAACCCAGACAGCCGACAGAGACCCAAAAAGAGAGCAGTAGAAGAAAAAATGTGAACTCAACAAAATGTAGAAAGTAGAAGAACACCCCCAACTACGAGAGAAGGGTGCCAGAAAATAAAGGACCTGCGGGAACACAACTGAACCCAGACAGCCGACAGAGACCCAAAAAGAGAGCAGTAGAAGAAAAAATGTGAACTCAACAAAATGTAGAAAGTAGAAGAACACCCCCAACTACAAGAGAAGGTTGCCAGAAAAAGGACCTGCGGGAACACAACTGAACCCAGACAGCGGACAGAGACCCAAAAACCTGAAATTCTGCCCTCAACGGAGAGGAGAAATAATAATAATAATAATATCCAAAAGGATAACATATATTCATCAACCGAAAAAAATTATGTCCGAACCGCACGGTACGTGAAAATCACGCACAAACACGGAGAATGCATAAAATACAATGAAAATGTGGTTGAAAATAATAACAAGAATATATAAAACACAGTCTTGTTATTATACGATCTTCAGATTTATAATTCCAGTCACAGGTTAGTTACTGCCTGCGCACTGGTTGCCAAAAGCCGCGGATTTCTACTAAATGAAAATCGTCCCCTACTGGGCATGCGCCGGTAGCAATCGACACAGTTTTGGCTTATTTTTTCTTGGTGACCACTTTTCTTTCCCAAATTGCATGGGAAAGATCAAGACAGAGAGAATATTTTCTGAGTTAGGGACTTCCACTGTAGTGCAAGCCCGTAGTAAACAATTGTAAGGTAGATTGATAAGAAATCCGTTTCTGTCGTCCATTGTACTGGATGCCACCCTTTTGTTTTCCATGGTGGAACGTGGTTGCTATGATACCAAAAGGTTCGTAACCTCTACTGGGGTATAATCGTTGAGGTGTGTTCCTTTGTTCAACCGTGTACTCCATGTCAGAATAGTTATCTATTTCGAACTTATTTTGTTACTACTTTAGCTTTTTGAACCAATTCTACTGATTCCAAACCCAGTCTGTCTACTCCTGTTCTATTTATCAAAAATCCTACATCGAAGAAGCAAATCGTTCCACATTAAAGAAACTGACCAATCAGATCGCTCCATTCACTTACGTCCTACCCACTGTCTGTCCATTGGCTTATGAAACAAGGTGTGGTATCTGTCGATGGAAAGTTGCGAGATGTGCTTGTGTGGATGTTGCAGAATGTGTAACATTATCAAACATGAAGGATTTGCCACGCAAAGGCACAGGTCAGGGGTGTTGACACGTGCATGTGTGCAATAGTACACTGTGCCTTTAAACATACGTCACATGGGCACATGAGGATTTTGAATCCTAAATCATTCACTAAATTCGTGGTTCCCAGCTGCTGTGACAGAACGTAGCAACCTAGTTTTCACAGATGTGCTTGTTAAAGTGTGCAAGGTGTACCATTTTTAGCTCAACTTTGGCGAAGCCAAATTTGAGCTCTTGCCATGGCCTGTCGTCCATCTGTCCGTACGTCAGCAATTGGATATGGCTCTGGCTAGAGGCCGTGTTTATGACCAGATCTTTACGAAACTTCTTGGGTACCTTTGTTATGACTGTGGGACGAGAACGAGTGTTTTTGGGTGCGGTCCGAAATTCAAGATGGCTGCCATTTTGTACCGACGATGCAGAAATCTGTTTTTTGTACAGAACTTCCATATGAAAGCTCTGATTTGAATAATTTTTTGTATGAATGTTTAGTACCATGAGATACATTACATATCATAGAGGTTTTTTTCTCATGCTTAAATTATGCAAAATTAGACTAACTTTGATTTATTTAGTGTTACTTTCAGCACTGTCGGTGCAAATGCCAATACGGCTCGGGCTAGAGGCCATATTTATGAACCGATCTTTACGAAACTTCTTTGGTACCTTTGTTATCACCTGTGGGACGAGAACGAGTGTTTATGGGTCCAGTCTGAAATTAAGATGGCCGCTGGCAGCCATTTTGTTCAAAATTAGGGGCAATCAGATTTTTGTGCAGATCTTCCACATGAAAGCGCTGATTTGAATAATTTTTTGTGTGAATGTTTAGTACCATGGGATAAATCACATATAATACGGGTTTTTTTTCTTGTGCAGAAATTATGCAAATTAGATTAACTTGACTTTTTCAGTGCTACTTACACATGTCAATACGGCTCGGGCTAGAGGCTGTATTTATCAACCTTGGGACGTGAACGAGTGTTTCTGAGTGCGGTCCAAAATTCAAGATGGCTGCCAGTGGCCATTTTGTACCGAAGTTAGGTCTAATCAGTTTTTTGTACACAACTTCTATACGGCTCAGGCTAGAGGCCGTATTTATGAACCGATCTGTACGAAACTTCTTGGGTACCTTTGTTATCACCGTGGGATGAGAAGTTTTTTTTGGGTGTGGTCCGAAATTCAAGATGGCCACCAGCAGCCATTTTGTACCAAAATTAGTGCATTCAGTGTTTTGTACAGAACTTCTGTATAAAAGTTCTGATTTGAATAAATTTTTGTATGAATGTTTAGTAACGTGGAATACATCACATATAGTACGGGTTTTTTTCTCGTGCAGAAATTATGCAAATTAGATGAATTTTGATTTATTTAGTGCTACTTGTACACTGTAAGTGCACATGTCAATGCGGCTTGGGTATTTATCAACTGATGTTCACGAAACTTCTTGGGTACCTTTGTTATCACCTTGGGACGAGAACGAGTGTTTCTGAGTGCGGTCCAAAATTCAAGATGGCTGCCAGTGGCCATTTTGTACCGAAATTAGGTCCAGTCAGTTTTTTGTCACAACTTCTATACAGCTCGTATTTATGAACTGATCTTCACGAAACTTGGGTACCTTTGTTTTCACCTTGGGACAGGAATGAGTATGTTTTAGGGTGCCTTTGTTATCACTGTGCTGTGAGAACAAATATTTTGGGGTTCAGTCAGACCCACTCTGGGACTCAAAAGATTTCTTTTCTAGTTTAGCATCTGACTATCACCCACCTTTACAATACTTTACCTATACATTTGTTACAGGCTACGGCCAGTATTTATGTACAGACCGTTACAATACTTTATATGTACCTTTGTTATCAGGTCATTACGTAGATGTTTGTCATTGCTGTGTCACATACTATACATGTACATGTCTTGACAAGTTGAGCTACAGTGTCATTGACACTTTCATTACCTTTTTATTCTATTCTGCCAAATCCTATTGAACCTTATTTCGTCTACTATTCTTGGGTTGACTCTTTCTGTATTGCAATTCTTCATCTGTCCAAACCAATCTCTCCCTTTCGACCAAATTGACAAATCAGCTCCATTCTCATAAGCAACACCCAATTCTAGTACATACAAAGTTATCTCACTCGTTTGATAATAGACATGGGTGATTCGTGTTTAGTCAAGGGAGACAAATAGTCATTTGAGATGTTGTCACCTGTACGACTCGACGACTCATCTGGATAGAGCCTTCCCAACCATCACATGGATTCTTGGCGCCCACATAGCGATTGGGATTTACATCCTGACCATGACATCCTTCCACTTCCACTCCTATTGGATTGTATCATTACTACCACTACCCACCATGTGATCATCATCCGCTACTGCTGTTTTTGTCCAGTATCGTTTTCAACATCCACATTCCTCCGCTAGTGCAGTGTTTACTTTGTCAACTATCACATCAAACTTCCATTACTTTCCTGCTGATACTATTCATTTATTTATTGGTGTTTAAGGTCACATTCTTGTGCACAGTAGCTAATCATGACCATGACAGTTTTACGTGTGGAGGAAGCCGGAGTACACAGAGAGAACCACCGTGCATCGACGAGCAGCTGCCAGCTTTCCGACATCGTAACTCCGTACTGCAGCACAGGCAGGGCTAGATTGGTTGAAGACATGCGCCCCATTGACGTGCAATACTCCTTAGTACTCGGCATCATCGTACCCCCATGCGGACAATCGGGGTTTAGCGCCTTGCCCATGGGTACAATGCTGGAGCGCTGATACTAAAAGATATTTCCATCACTACCTCCTAGTGGTGCTCTCAATGGATTCTACCATTGGACCCGTACCACTGGCTTGTACCGCTAAAACGACTATCTGTCCCATAACAGCATCCATCACTACTGCCCCCGCCTCATTTTGATCTCTTCCATTGGCTTCCACCACTACCAGTCTCAAAGTCTTCGCCCTTCACTTCTTCAAAAGCCACTACTGCGCACATCATTGGTCACTATCCCACCGGTACTAAAAGTTATTCCCATCACTGCTCACTGTAGTATCACCAGTGGATTTCAACATTTTGGCCCTTCTGGTAGCGTACACTATGACTAGCTTTTATTATTATTGTCGCCTGCCACCACCCAATTCGCTACAACTACTAAGGTCCTACTGTACAAATTCGTAGGCCAATCATTTCATGACTTCCACCATACCTGAACACTTGAGAAGAGCCAAATAGTCGTTAAAAAAGCCACTCGGATCGTGTGACTACCCGACCGACTCGACAACTCTTCTGGAGAAATCTATAGTCAGATGGAAAATAAGGATGCAGCTAGTGGGATATCATGCAACCTGGACTATGTTTTCTTGGAAAGATACAAAGAGACTTCTCGTCCGTCTCGACAACCTTTCTGAAAAGAGTCAGGGGAGTTGTTCAAGAAGTCACTCGAATCGAATCGACACAGCGACTCTACTAGAACAAAATGAGATATCAGAGCCACAGACATGTCATTAAAAGGATTCCGTAAGTGGGATTCCGTAAGAGAGATTCCGTGACCACATACATTTCAAACAACTACCTCCGATAATGATCCCCAGATAGTCTACAGAGGTCTACACCAGTCGCCAAGCAATAGTTCACTCCACACCAGTCAACATGGGCCCATAAAATAGTCTACATATGTCAATGCAAGTCCACGTAAGTCCATGTGATAGTCCATATATTAGTTCACGAGATAGACGATTCGGATACAGACATTGCTATACAAGAGTCCGGCATACTCTTATTCCATTGAACACGTAATCACGTGATCATGTTTATAGCACCATGCGCTATCTGAATCATTCCAGCATTACCTAAAAAAATCCAAGATGACACCCTCAAAATAGCCCAGGAATACTCGGTATAGGTTTCAACATAGCCCTAAGAGGAGAGTTCAAATAAAATTTGAACCCGTAAAATACTCCCGTGAAATCAAACATACCCTCGGAACATACCCCACACGATTATAAGCCTTTCTTTTCTGTAACAACCATGTACATGCGTATATCATCGAGTTAGCGGTAAAACTCGGCCAAGAATCCTTTTCCTTTTAAAATGGGCAACATTTCCAACCGGGTTGTTTCTCATGGACTGGCACAAAGAAGACCGAATGAATCAGAATAAAGGTTTAACACAATAAGCGGGCATTTTCTGAGAAAACGCTTTTACTATCATTCGTGAAGTCTTTGAAGCACAAAAATGTTTGATATTATATTATTAAACGAGCGTGATGGGTTGTTTACCACATCAATAGAGTGGAAGTGGAAAGGGGGTAGCTGCTTTGAATGAACTCCATCACACCCACTGGGCACTACATCATGCTGTCTGGTAAAGGACGCCATATGATTTCATTTTTTGTATTATCTCGATCAATTGACTTATTATCTCGATCGATCGCCTTTGTATCTTGATCAATCGATTTATTATCTTAGGTTTATTTGGTAAGTTAATTCTATCAAGAGTTAGGATGAGTCTTCAGGGGTATATACCACCCATAATGTACTACCATTCTAAACTGCCAGGCATTACCCCCATCCCATAATACAGTCTAGACTAGCATCGTGTACTGCCTAAGCCTGTCATAGAATAATATGAAGCAGTGGGTGGATTAGTAATGCCAAGTACTAACGACGGGCATATAATGCTCTTGCTATACTACCAAACTAGACAACCATGCACTATCCCATCCTGCAACACTGTCTGACCAGGTATTATGTACTACCCATACCAGTCATAGAACAATACAAAGCAGTCTGTTGATCAACAGTACCAAGATTTAATCGGCTGCATCTATTGGTAGTATGAAATAATGACTATTGTGGGACTGATGTTAGCATTTGTGACGGTTTGGGATTTAAGGTCTGGTTGGGAGTGGAGGTTATGGTTGTTAAGGCACGAGATGGAACTTTTGTAGACTAAACATTGAGCTGGCTGGGGACTATTGGGTGGGGGTAATGCATGGTTGTCTCGTGCGTATTACAGGACAGTCCTTGGATGTTTACGTTGGTAGTATAGTGTGGGCTTTATATACCCCTGTAGATCCCAGCTTAATCCTTGAATTAACCCACTGATTCCTTTGTACGATCCTATGACTGGTATAGATAGTATGTAATGCTGGGCCAGGAGGTATTATTGCGAGGAGAATGGGGTAATACATGGTCGCCTAGTGTGATAGTATATGATTACGCTCTGTATCCCTGTGGGCCTCCTGTTACCCATTAGTACCATTTGTCCATCCAATGCTTTGTATTATTCAGTGACTGCTATAGGTAGTACGTGATGCTAGTCTAGGCAGTATTATGGCGTGGGGGTAATGCCCTGGTAGTGTAAAACGGTAGTAGAGTATGGGCGGTATATACACCTGCTGTTGGCATAAGTAACTTTGTCACTTCGCTAAACAAGCAGCATTTGCAATCAAAAAGTAGCGAGGCGCTCTGAGCAGAACCTGCTTTACACAAACTGCTACAGATAATTTATTTCGTTATTATGAATATTATTTCGTTATTACAAAATCTTTATTTCGTTATATTACGAATTATTATTTCGTTATGACGAATTAATAACTAAACTGGATGTGGCTCTAATACGTTTCCGTACTGCGCACATTGTCGGTACCTCCAGAGAGAAGCATGGCTGGAAATGAGTTGTGAGCTCCTCCCATTGGTGGTGTTAGTTTTAAGTTGTAAAAAAGTGGCCCCATGAACCTCGTGTTGACGAAGTTGCCCTGTTTCAAACAATGTACATATTACACCGCCATCAACCACCCACTCCCCCACCACCCCCTTCAAGGTGTCGCGTCTTGCCTTATTTTGATCAACGAGATTGTTTCAATTTTCCAAAACGTGGTGTTTTTGAAGATTTATTCTTAGCTTTTCATTTCTTTAACAATCTGCACAGCCTCTCTTAATACTGGTAACAGGGCTAAACATTCCGGGAATCTCGCAACTATTCTATTCACATTTCTTGCTAAAGCTTCCAGTCTCATACTTGCTGTTGAAACAGATGCTTCGTTGATCGAGGACTGTAAAGTACGGGTTACCGTAGACTTGATACCGCACGTGCCTTCAAGAAAACCTTCCAGGTTCCTTTTTATCTCGGTCTTCCATTTGCTTATCGTGTTATTCAAATGTGGCACCAGAAAATCTAGCGTGTATGTATCGGCGCCACTGATTGGTTAGCGGAATGTGTTGATTGACAGGTTTTCAGTATGATAATCAATTAATTTAGCATCATACTATATTATTTGTGTATGATACTGAATTAATTCAGTATGATACTCAATTAATTTAGCATCATACTATATTATTTGTGTATGATACTGAATTAATTCAGTATGATAATCAATTAATTTAGCATCATACTATATTATTTGAGTATGATACTGAATTAATTCAGTATGATACTCTAATTAATTTAGCATCATACTATATTATTTGTGTATGATACTGAATTAATTCAGTATGATAATCAATTAATTTAGAATCATACTATATTATTTGAGTATGATACTGAATTATTTTAGTATGATACTCAATTTAGCATCATACTATATTATTTTGCACGATTTCATGAATGCAGCAGAAATAAAATAGCATGATATTGAAATCAGGTTCACGTACGGGAGGGTCATAATTGTTTTTTTAGTATGATACTCGAATAATTTGGTATGATGCTATATTATTTGTTATGATTTCATAAATGCTGCATAAATAATTAAGTATGATACTCAATTATTTGAGTATGATACTGAATTAATTCAGTATCATAATATATTATTTGGGTATCATGCTATACTAATTGAGTATCATACTCTACTATTTTTTTATCATCATGCTTAATTCACTGATTTATGATCCTGCTCGTTCGTCATCCTTATCATTCAAATTGAGAATTCTTCCAATCCCTTTGGCATGAGATAACTCGAAAAATATCAATCCAATTGTCATGTTACTTTATATATATCTTCAGGTTACTGATGTTCCGAGCTGTATAGTTTTTGGTGTAAATCTGATAATTTAATCCTGAGATATTAACCCTTTATCCTTCAAATTGAAAATTCCTCCAATCCCTTTGGCATGAGATAACTCCAAAAATATCAATCCGATTGTCATGTTACTTTGTATATGTATTCAGGTTACTGATGTGCTGTGCTGTATAGTTTTTTATGTAAATATGATAATTTGATCTAGAGATGCTAACCCTTTATCCATCAAATTAGTCACTCCTCCAATCCATTTCTATATGTACCCGTGCCATGTATGGTGTACATAATGTAGCCATCCATGGTGGCCCTCTGTCATACAACTTTCTACTAGTTCCACGTATGGGTACACATCTGACGTTTTCATCGGCCTATTTTTAGGTATCCTGATCTACATTAAATAGCACGCACTATCACATGAAAAAAAGTATTAAGTAGCACGATCACACATGTTAAGTAGAAAGACAAGGATTTAGCAAGAAAGAACTCCAACTTAAGCGCCACCATCATTGAAACGGTTTGCATCATCAAATTGGAGGAAGAAAGTGACAGTCAAGAACAATTGAATAATTAGTTGGAACAATCACACATGTTAAGTAGAAAGACAAGGATTTAGCAAGAAAGAACTCAACTTGTGCGACACCGTCATTGAAACGGCTTGCATTATCAAATTGGAGGAAGAAAGTAAACAGCAATAGAATGCCACTATGGACCAATCTGTGCGTCACCGGTGCCGGCTTGCATTTTCAGACTAGCCCAATTCTCCAACTTGTGCACCACTGTTGTAGAAACAGCTTGCATTATCAAATTGGAGAAAGTGACACTAAAAAACAATAAACATGCAAGTACAGACCAATCTGTGCGCCACCAGTGCTCTGACGACTTGCTTTTTCAGATTGAGTTACTCACTCCGAATTTGTGCGCCACCATCATAGAGACGGCTTGCATTATCGAACCGAAGTAAAAGAAATGACCACACTAAACCACGATAGATATGTAGCCTTTGTGTCGATTTGACATTGTGTTAGTAGCGTATAGCCCATTCTGTGCGCCACCGATGAAGGCCTTGCACAGCTCAGACTATGCCCTGTCCAATTTTTTAGATTGGATCAATAGCGACAGTCGGTTAGTAGCTTGTAGCACATGCTGAGCGCCACCGATAAAAGCCTTGCACAGCTCAGGCTTACCCCATTCTGCACGATGCCGATATGGGCATTGCACATCGTGGGCTAAAAAGGCTATGTCCTATTTGTGCGCAAGCGTTAATTAGAACAGCTTGTGTAAAATTGG
Organism: Pictodentalium vernedei; assembly: GCA_031216915.1. Lineage (NCBI taxonomy): Eukaryota > Metazoa > Mollusca > Scaphopoda > Dentaliida > Dentaliidae > Pictodentalium > Pictodentalium vernedei. Next base: position 412,640 of record CM062288.1, on the reverse strand, counting down.
ATCAATAGCAACAGTGTGTTTAGTGGCATAGTAAAGTTTGATGAAATAACTATGAACATGCAGATATATAGCCAAATATATAGCCAAGTTAACATTTGGGATAAACATCCTAATATATAGCGAAAAATATGAGAAATTGAAGTCAAAATTATGCAAACATTTCCATAACATCAATTTTAGCTAATAATTGGCAAAAATATATTTACAAGCTCTTTTAAATATCAATTATTAAATTATAAATATGCATTTAAATGTCATTTGAGAATAAAATAAATTAAAATGTCTACCCTGTTATCCCCGCATTTACAAAAATGCGGGTATATAGTCGTGATCTCCGCCTGTATGTACGTCGCACCCTGAAAGGCTCCTAGACAGGGTTCCCGCGGGGCCTTGAAAACCTGGAAAAGCCTGGAATTTGTCAAAAGGTCATTCAAGGCCTTGAAAGCCTTGAATTTCCAATGGGAGCCTTGAAAAGCCTGGAAAATCGGAGAATTTTGTGATGCGTAATTTAATCTGAACATATTTTACGGCATTTACAGCAAATGTAACTGTGTGGTTTATTAATCCGGTCATATTTTGGAGTAGTTACGGGAGTGCCAATGTGTGCATTATTGATAGAACTTTGCAGTGATGTGACACTGAAATCCCTTGAATCAAGCATTGTGAATGGTTGCTATTGATGTGGGCGAGCACAATGGTGTATATTTAAGTCAATGGGAAGATTTATTGTAAATTGTGCCTGTTCGAATGCTGAGCGCACGTGCGTGGATAATTTATTCATATTGAAAATATTACAAATGGATGATTGTTCAGTTGAGCTATTTGAGTATTTCCGAAGCATGTATGTCTGATGAATTTGCCACAATGTCATCTTAAAGTCCTGGCACGGGCAGTTGCCATCACGGTGGATTCCGAGTTTGGATTTCCAAATGAAAGTGTTATTGTCTTATTCACCTCAAATGTTAACATGTGCGATTTTAAGGATGATTCGCCCATGTATGAAACATTAAAAACTTCTCAATACTTACTGCATTTAGCTGAATACCGTTCAACTGGAACAGGCAGTAACCAGTTATAGTATGCAGTTGATTTAATCCAAGCTTGTTGCAAGGTACACTTCCCTACAACGGAATTACATTTGCTTTTCGAATGACATTCCTGGAGATATTGTGGGTTACGAAATGTCATTTACATGTAACATGTAGTTTACTCATTGGGAGAAAGGATGACATCAATTCATTTGCATTCAGTAAGTATTCATTTAGAATAGCGGTACATGTGCAAGAGACATAGCTATTGTGCCACCTGGTAATTACACTGCAGTTGTAGGATAAACACAAGAAAATGTCTTTCTCAGACTCACTAATTCTAATCAGTGATATCATTGCTTGGATAGCTTTCAGAAAAAGTTTTCCAAGAAATGATGTCAAGTGTTAGAATTACCAACAAAGGGAAATATAAGAGAAAGTTTCTAGTCGTTATCTGATAATTTAGGGTACTTTGTCAGCCTCGTCCTTGAAAAGCCTTGAATTTCATAAATGGGGGGCCTTGAAAATCCACAAAAATTGCCAAGAAATGGCCTGGAATGGCCTTGAATTTCGAAGATTTTAACCTGGGGGAACACTGCTAGAGTATTCAATTCGAAACGTTTAAACTATGCTAATGTGTTCAGGTAGCAACTCTGGATGTGCATGAAGGTTTTGGAATTTTGATTGGACCCCAGGTGGTTCCAGTGGAACAACTTTTATCATTAAAAAATCAGTTTTCATCGAAAGGCTCCTAGGGTATTTAATTCGAAACACTTAAAACTATGCTAATGTGTCCAGGTAAACATCTCTAGATGTGCATGAAAGTTTTCAGAATTTTGATTTGGCCCCCGGTGGTTCCAGTGGAACCACTTTTATCGTTAGAAAATCAGTTTTCATCGAAAGGCTCCTGGGGTATTTAATTTGAAACGTTTAAACTATGCTAATGCAAGTATCAGGATTTCAGATGTCAACGGAACCCAAAAATCGTTTCCGTGGTTTAAGAGACACGGAACCCGCCGGTAACGAAATTTAGGTACCGTCTGTGAGCAGTTATGGGAACCTTTTTGAAGTTTTTCCGAATCAAGGGAATTTTGTATCATTCGTAGCTTTTTAGATTTCAGACACGTTTCCCTCCTAGATAATCTGCCTACGTTCATTGATATGCTTGTAAGTTATATGTGAAATGATATTGGGACGTTTCGGCCTCCTATATTAACAGTCCGGAGTGAAGGGAATTAATTACCCCCGGCACGATAAATACCAAACAGAGGTTATTGGGATGTTGATTTTTTAATATATATTTATTGTTTTAGATATTATAACGCCAGTAAACCTGTGCATGATACCTTTGTTCAAAAAACTGCTTTTGAACCAGGCCTCTAAAAATTGCACGAACGGCCGTTTCGTTCGAGCTCCGTTCGAGCAAAGTTCCCTTCAGTTAACCTTTTTCACGTTCATGCAAATATTGGCATTCAAATGACTGAGAACCGCGACTGAAGTGAGAGTCAAATAACCCAGGTGAGGGAAACTATAATAGCTCCAAACGTAAATGAAAGGAAACACTAAAAATCATAGAAATCGGATATAAAAAGACTCCTAAAAATAACATTCCATATCGTTTCTCTGAAACAGGAAGTGACGCTTTGCCGGTGTTACTAAGATAATGCACGGCTTTGAAAACGCACAGACGGTAGGCTGAGATCAGATACAGGCACTGTAAAATTTACTGTGAATCGAGGGAAAGGGGTCTACCAACCGTTTGTGAACAGTTGTGGTTGACAGCAATGCATTTTTTTGACTTGGACTCCATACTGCGGAGCTAATTTATGCAGTGCTAATAAATTAACTCCCTTGATGCGCAACATGAATACTCAATGATGATTGGTAAATGAGCACCGACGTTTAGGAAAGCACCTAAACATTTAACAAACAACATGAGTGATAACCAGTGGATTCGCACTGAATCAATTCACACTGCAAAGTCCACTGCCAAATATTCGGCCTTATAGTTACTTAATAAAAATAAGCGACAGTTCACACAGAAGTAATTTCCCAACTTGAGTGAATTGTGAATTTCTGGGGGAGAAAGTGATTCGGCAATGCCGATTGCCGTAGCATTTTGCGACTGGTCTAATGACGTGACTGTGCGGGTGGGAACGGGTCAACTCGCCCTCGGGTCATGTCGCCCTTGGGTCAAGTCACCCCGGGTCAACTCGTCCGGCGTCGTCGCCCCCCCCCTCCCCCCCCCCCCCCAGTTAAAAAAAAACGTAACTCTAGTTATATCAGCAATTTTTTTTTTATTTTAATACTATAATCTATTATTTGTAACAATATTATGAAGTCCCGTCTTTGTGATTCATTTGTTGGCTGTTTTGTATCTGGATTTACCAGGGGCAGGGGTTTACATCTGAATTCAACCTATCTCGATCTTACCTTTACATGCACTGGATGTGTCATTCTTTTATCAACGTGACGGTGAGTGATAACAAACCGGGTTCACACAAATTGTTTTTTAGAATTATGGTACAGCTACTACAGGACTGAAACTAAGTCTCAATAAAGTACCGGCTTGTGAGTAAAAACAAAAGCAGCTTGACATAATTTTATCTTTTAATAAATACATACATCGAAAGTATTAACATTACAACAAAGTACAACTGTACCCAAAACAAAATATACAAATAAATACAATCATTATCAGGCAGTCATCAAACTTCCCTGTTCAGTCTATCAATAATTCAATATGTACATGTATCGACACTGACAGCTTTGTTAAACACCTTGTCTGAAAAAATGAAAATGGGTAAAGCAAACATTTCCGGTTAAGCAAATTTTTTTGGCTTAACCCTTTTTCCGGTTAAACAAATTTACAATTTTTAAAGGCCTGTTTTCAGTTTGCAACATATATTGAACACAGGCGCTTGTTATTTTATCATACTTAAAACAATTCTCAGACACACAAAATTACTTGTGATAATGTTACTGACGAAAAAAACGTCAAGATGTTTTCAGAATGAGCCAATCACATTCACTTCAGCAAAAGGGTCCCGCACTTTACTCATTCTGAGAATGTAATTGGTTGAAATGTCTTAACGTGTGCAAACGGTACACACGTATTTTTCCCACTTCAACTTGTTTCTGTATTCGATGTAAACAGCATTTCGTTTCTATCACAGTGATGCTTGTTCACCAACGAGCAGCTCTTATGAGCATTTCTTTCAACAACAAATGTTTCAATGTCTTTAGTGACAGATTGAGTGGGTAACGATATTTCAGTTTCGTCCTTTTGTGACCACGGTACCGACACGCTACCGGTAACGATCGTTACCGTGATATCCTGACACTTGCTAATGTGTTCAGCTAACATCTCCAGATGTGCATGAAGGTGTTGGAATTTTAATTTTGCCCCCAGTGGTTCCAGTGGAACCACCTTTATCGTTGGAAAATCAGTTTTCTTCGAAAGGCTCCTAGGGTATTTAATTCGAAACGTTTAAACTATGCTAATGTGTTCAGGTAGCAACTCTAGATATACATGGAAGGTTTCGGAATTTTGATTTGGCCCCAGCTGGTTCCATTGGAACCGCTTTTGTCGTTAGGAAATCAGTTTTCATCGAAAGGCTCCTAGGGTAATTCGAAACATTTAAACTATGCTAATGTGTTGAGGTAACATCCAGATGTGCATAAAGGATTTTGCACCAAGTGGTTCCCGTGAAACCACTTTTGTCATTGGAAAATCAGTTTTCATCGAAAGACACCTAGGGTATTTAATTCGAAACATTAAAACTATGCTAAGGTGTTCAGGTAACATCTCTCTAGATGTGCATAAAGGTTTCAGAATTTTAATTTGGCCCCAGGTGGTTCTAGTGGAACCACTTTTATCGTTAGAAAATCAGTTTTCATCGAAAGGCTCCTAGGGTGTTCAATCAAAACATTTAAACTATGCTAAGGTGTTCAGGTACCATCTCTAGATGTACATGAAGGTTTCTGAATTTTGATTTGGCCCCAGGTGGTTCCAGTGGAACCACTTTTATCGTTAGAAAATCTGTTTTTATCAAAAGGCTCCTGGGGTATTTAATTTGAAACTTTTAAATTATGCTAAGGTGTTCAGGTAGCATCACTAGATGTGCATGAAGTTTTCGGAATTTTAATTTGGTCCCATGTGGTTCCAGTGGAACCACTTTTATCTTTAGAAAATCAGTTTTCATCAAAAGGCTCCTTGGGTATTTAATTTGAAACGTTAAAACTATGCTGAGGTGTTGCTTAGGAAATGCGGGATGCACCATTGTGTGTTTTGCACACAATTAACTTGATCTAGTATGAATTGGTCACATCCATTGAAAGAACTTCAAGTTAACACTCCAAGAAAACAGAATATCTAGAACCAGCTGAACTTTCAGAAAGTTTACCATTGAAATGAAGAAAAAACACATTCCGTTCCCTTATAAACACCCTGTAGATGACGTCACATGACTTGACAACAAAAGAAACATCACGTGTTGCCATTTCCGCCACTCAAATGTTAACCACATGGGTGTCAGAACCTTGGGGAGGTGCGGTTCTTGATTGCTTTCACGTGCTTCACTCATGTTACAGCCGTGCCTCATTCGTGATTGGTCAAATATAGTTCAGGCACTCCTTAGACTATAAATATAGAAACTCTGCCCTTGAATTGACCTCTAACTGCGTGACTGTTGGCACCTTTAGAGTTAAGTAGCAGATCCATGTTTCTATGTGAATCTCAATTTCTCCATCAATATTCAGGTGATTGCAATGAAATTTGGCAGACGTAAGGTCCTCATAGCCCGTTACAAGGCTACCAAATTTGAAGTGTCTAACCCAATGTAGTGCTGTTCTACAACCGATTCCAACTCGCTATCCCTTTTCCCATTAAGTAGGCGATCCAAGTTTATAATACAAGTCCATATCCTGTGCCCGCATGGATTGATTGCCATTTGTGATTGGTCAAATATAGTTCAGGCATTCCTTAGAGTCAAAATATAGCAACTCTGCCCTTCAATTCACCTCTTGACTATGTGACTTCTGGAACTTGAAGAATTAGGTAGTCGATACATTCTCAACTAGCGGATTTTATATGAACCTCAATATTCAGCCGTTTTTGATAAAATTTGGCAGACACAAGCTCCTCATAACCCTCTGGAATGCTACCAAATATCAAGTCTCTGCACCAATGTTGTGCTGTTCTACAACTGATTTCAACAAACATATCAAGACCCAACATCCCCACGGAATACAAACGAATTTTCAGTACTAGGAATATCGCTTCATTTAAACGCCTACTTTCCGAATCAGATTTCTCTAACATATCTTCTGAGATTTGTCCGAATGACGCCTATTTGTCCGAATGACGCCTATGAAAAATTTCTTCTGATTTTATCAGATTCATTTGAGAAGTCATTTCCCATGCAAAGGGTTAGTACTAAGAATAAATACGTAAAACGAGAGCCATGGATGACCGCAGGTCTAATGCAGTCATCCCGAAACAAACATAAACTCCTAGTTAAAAAATTAAAACACCCAACTAATGACAACATTTCCCGATACAAAGTCTATTGCAATGTCTTTAACCGTCTTAAACGCAAACACAAACAAACTTATTACAAGCAAGTATTAGAAACAAACAAAGGAAATGTCAAGAAAACCTGGGATATCCTTCGAAAAGTAATCAATAAGTCAAACAATTCACCACCTCTACCGTCATCATTCTCAGATGGCAACCTAACACTAGAAAGTCCGACAGCAATCGCTGATAAATTCAACAATTATTTTGTTAACATTGGAAAAGGTATAGCTAATAATATGACAGAACCTACCAATCATTTCACTGACTACCTAAAAAACGGAGTGTCTGATTCTTTCTTTGTATCGCCTACTAGCATCCAAGAGGTTATCCTCTGTACAAAAAGCCTATCTCCAAAGTCATCATTAGACTGTCATAATATCTCCTCGAAAATATTGAAAGAAATCATACAGGAGATAGCAGTACCCCTTACGCATATAATAAACCTGTCATTCGCCACTGGTATTGTACCTCAGAAAATGAAAACTGCAAAAGTAATACCCATTTTCAAGTCAGGAGATAAACACTTATTCAATAACTATCGACCCATAAGTATCTTGCCATCTTTTTCCAAAATTTTGGAAAAAATAATGCACAAAAGACTAACAGGCTTTCTGGATGAACATAAACTTATTTCTAATTACCAATTTGGCTTTAGAAAAGGACACTCTACTATTCACCCCATTCTACATCTTATTAATCATGTTGCCAAAATGAATGACACACCTTCAAAAGACTGTACATTATCTATATTTTTGGATTTTTCCAAAGCATTTGATACAATTGACCATAGTATTCTGATTAAAAAACTGGAGCACTATGGTATACGAGGTATAGCAAACTCATGGTTTAAAAGTTATCTCTGCCAACGAACCCAATTTGTTCAATTCATGACCAGTTTTTCGGATGCGCAAACTATCACAACAGGTGTTCCTCAAGGTTCTGTCCTGGGTCCCCTCTTATTTCTTTTGTATGTGAACGATATTTGTGAATCCACAAGTTTGAAAGTATTATTATTTGCTGATGATACTACTGCTCATACATCTGGGAATAACCTAAACAACATAAGTAGGGAAGCCAATTATGAACTATCAAAAATTAGTGACTGGTGTCTAGCCAATAAACTGGCACTGAACGCGAGCAAAACTAAGGCCATTCTACTGCACCCCCAACATGACAATTATAATTTTGACCAAAATATCTCACCTATATCATTAAACAGTACTGAGGTTGAGGTCGCAGGAAATAACAGGAAAATTAAATTCATACAATTTCTTGGAATCAACATGGATGAAAACCTAAAATTTAAGCATCACATATCGACGGTCGCCACAAAAGTGGCCAGGGCAGTTTACGTGTTGAATAGAGTCAAACGTTTGTTACCCATCGAATCGCTAAAACAATTATATTTCACCTTGATCCAAAGTCACCTAATCTATGGTGTCCAAATCTGGGGCAATTCGTCTTCTACCAATAGGCTATTAAATCTTCAAAAAAAGGCTATACGGATTATAACCAACAAAAAATTTAATTCTCACACTGACCCACTTTTCAAACAGTTAGAAATTTTGAAAATACACAACTTGTACAAGTTATATTCCCTCTTATTCATGCATGACTGGTCGAGCAATAACTTACCAAGAAGTTTCGACGACTGTTTCCAGATTCATACAAACCCTTCTGGAAGGGTAACCAGACAAACCGGAAATCTAGCAATACATAAACCACGAACCCAATTCTCAATGTCCCTGCCACATTTCAACTTTCCGAAAATGTGGAACGAACTCGACTCGTTCACAAAAGCCCTTACCCGATCAGCATTTAAGAAAATACAAACAAAGAAATATCTTGATTCATACCAATCCACTATCCACTGTACTAATCCATCTTGCACTGACTGCTTGGCTAATTCTGGATCACTATCATCTACCTACTTTCCTAACACAAGTGCCCCATCTTTCCAGTAATGATTATCATTATCTTTCTGATCGTTTTTGCGTACACTCACTTCGTTCGTAAAGATATCTTAATTTCGGAATTCCTAATGGGGCAAACCTCAATTGCTGCTTTGCATTCAGATCTGGTAACTTATGTGGGGAAAAAAAAAAAAAAAACCCAAAAAACAAAACAAAACAAAACAAAAAAAGGGTTCAAGAAATAAAAAGTAAATAAACAATATAAATATACAAATACAATTAAAAAGAGAAATAATCTTTAAAAAAATACAACAATAAAAAAGAATACTAAAAATAAAATTCTGTAAAATCGGATTCTGCTGTTCAAAAAAAAAAAAAAAAAAAATGAATAAATAAATAAATAAAATAAGATAAGGATCAAATAAAATAAAATAATTCATTTTCATTTTTATTTTTATTTATTTATTTTTTTTTTTCTGTTCTGGGTTTTATCTATTTACCTTAATATTTATTTTATCTTAATATTTCACCATATACCATTTTCTCTGCATCTTTCAATATTGTATATATGTACATATTTTACCCGGGGAATGACGGGAAGACAGTCACTAGACTAGGTCATTTCCCAGCAGTATACATATAAACACTTTTTAAAAAAAATTCTGTTATGCACTATTATTGTAAAAATATTTGTATACTGCGAATAAATTTCATTTCATTTCATTTCATTTCAAACCCCGACTTTCGCATTAAGTAGCCGATCTGAGATTAACGCATGCACGTCAATAACTTGCACCCTGGGGAACCAAGAGTTGAAATTTGGCACACATCCCCCCGTGGGAACCCCGGAAAGTAAAGCAGTGCTTGTTTACTGTGGTAAACAAGCTCTGTTTCACTGGTAAAATAGGACCCAGTCACTAATGCTTGGGGTGCAAGTCCTCTAAAATAGGCAACATGGGGTATAAACGATTGACTGACCTTGACTTTATCTCCATGTTGTGGTCATGATTAGCCATTGTGCAGAAGTATGTGACCTTAAACAACAATAAATAAATAAATAAATTGGCACACATCATTACTAGAAATGAGACGATTAATCGGTGTAACCTCGGCACTCGGCTCATTGGTTCACCATCGGCACTTGCTAGTTCAACATCGGCCCTCGCCGATTGTCTGAAACTCACTGAAAGTGTCATGGATGATCTGTAATGAACATTCTTCCCCTTCGTGGGACAACCAGTGGCAAAAATCGGTACCTCACTCATCTGTTACTGATATCAGGTAAATCATAGTTCGTGAAAGAAAGTGCAGAATATTATATTAAAGGCTTTGCTTGTGTAACTGTGTACCGAGTTGTATTGTATCCTTCATGTGAATACGGATGCTCTTTACTGCAGAAACAGCACTGCATTCTGCAAAATGTCGCGACATTTCTTTCAACCACGCTCATTAAATATATAATGGCATTCTTTATTCTCATATTGGACAGATAATTCCTCCATATTAGTGATCCTTGTTAACTGTGAGAGGTTTGGGTGCAATGATTTCAATATCGGGCGGGGTGGGATTTATCAACACGAAGCCACTGAATTTGGCAACACGAAGCCACTGAATTTTTCTCATGATGAAATGTGTGGAGCACATGATAAAAATAGATAATGCTGTGCAACGTCATGACTCGTGTGACACAATCCCATATATGGGTTTACCGAAAAGAAACTCCCACTTGAAGATGTGTGGTTCCAAAGACTGCTTTTGATTTTCACATAACATTTTCTTCCAAATATATTTACATACATTCACGGGTGAAAAACCGCTATCATGTAAATTTCAATTTTCCATTTGCCTATTTTTCAATTTTAGGCTGAGACGAGTGAATTAACTTGATCAGTGAGACTCCACTCAGATACAAACATCCTGACCCTGTCCAGTCTGAACTCGCGCAAACTCGGGTATAATTCAGAGACCTATGTGTAGGAATACTCGAATAGGCCTATCACAGGTAGCCTATGATAAAGAAACCATCTGACATCGGTATTCGGTATTGGCCTATTGTTGTCTTCTAATATAATCGGCATTCGTCTGATGGGGCATTTTACTAATCGGCGCATCTCTAATCATCACAGGATGGTGGTTTTTAATGCTGAGAAATATAAAGTCTCTATCTGGTCAGATAAAAAAGTTGTACTTGATACAAAATCCTGAGAGTGCAGATAGTTTCCAATACCTGAATCTTTATGCATTTTTTTTGGAGCAGAAATATTGAGGCTTTTAAAAAATTTAATCATTCGAATTAGGAAGGGGGCCGATGCAGCATTCGAATCCTCATTGAATGCTAAGTAAATGGGTGAAACTTGAGATAGATCTACCCATATTGGTGAGGTTACGATATATTTTCTAAATTTGACATAATCTTGCCAAAGTCCACTAGGTAGCCCGTTCCAAAACAAACATTGTCTTCAGCTGAATTAAGTAGCGGAATCACACTCAGAAAAGCGACCTAATATGCAGCCTACGAAAAACTACTAAAGGTACAGACTTGTCCTTTGATATCTGAAACCACTGGCCGAGGTCTGTCATCTATTCAAATATCAGCGATGTGCATTTAGCCGGACAAAAGATTGCCATGGTCAAACTACTTGGGGTAATTTTAAAATCTTTTAGGTATCACGATCGAGTCTTGAGTGTTACCTACGCGTCGATATGTAAGTTAGGAGGTTGACTTTCTCAGAGAGCATAGACTATTTTCTGGGTATTGCTGCAAAAGGTTAAGCCGATACTAACCACATTGTCTAATGGACATCAATTCCCCAAATTTGACTTTTACAGAGTGCCTTTAGGTAGCTGATCGAGGTCTTAAGTGTTCCCTCCACGTCGGTATGAAAGGTACGAGGTTGACTTTCTCGGAGACCATAGCAGACTATTGTTGGGGTTTTGCTGCAAAAGGTCAAGCCGATCACTGCAACCCTGTCTAATGGACATCAATCCCCCCCAAATTAGACTTTTACAAAGTGCCTTTCTTTTTCAAGTAGAGTGTGTGATTGTCTCCAAACATTCATTTCTCGTTTTCTAAAAAACTGAGAGATATGGGCGGCTATCAAGTAATTCCTTTATACCAACATAGGCTTTCAAAACACAGCAACAGCAACCATGTAAATGCTTCCAGTTTCAAGATAGGTATCCTGATTGCCTCTGGCAAACAGATCCTTATTTGAGTCACTTCTGCCTCTAAAACATGAAATAATTCTCCAACTTTCTGTTAGGTAGCAGGCCGAGTTTCTGAACAGAACAAGTTTTTGCGGAGTAAAAGTCTTTCCTCATTTAGGTAGCGATCGGATACTACGGCTAACCCTAACCGTAAACCCTAGCGAATCCACTCAATGCTACTTTAGAAAAATGCAATTACTTTTTGATTTCTTTTTCTAGGTTTTGTATTTGAATATTGTAAAATTATAGGCCGAGTTATTTCTAAGGAGGCGAAGGGGGAAGACGGATCAATGCCTACACTTTTGCCTTCGAACACTTTGAAGTAAAGAAACTAAGTCCAACAGGCCGAGTTTTTTTCTTTTAACCCTTTACCCAACGTAACGGCCAAAAACGGCCAGCGCTATTCTCAAAAATCGCCAATTAATTTTCATTATTTTTTGAATTTTTTGTCTCAAAAACATAGGTTATGACCTCTCGTTGGAACGAGCTCGTCGAGCTCGTTCCAACAAGTGGTCATAACCTATGTTTTTGAGACAAAAAATGAAAAAAATTAGTTATTCAAGAATTTTGTTTGCAAGTGTAGTCTGCTTTTCATGTTGGGTAAAGGGTTAACATTTGCATCAACGACTTAGCCCAATTTTCGAGACAACACCACGTGGAGGCAATTAAAGCATGTTAGAATACTTTAAAAGGCTGGCTTCAGTTGTCCTCCTTTCACACACCGGTCGTATCCATCGCATTCACAGATGCACACATATATTTCATTAAATGCATGAGACATGTTATAAATAAATTAATACATTTACAATAATCAAAGTGAAGCTGAAAGGAAACAGTTCATTAGCCCTTTCCTTCCACACACCAATCGTGTCCATTGTATTCACAGATTCACGCACATCACTCATACCAATAAATAATACATACACAATTTACAATAATAATAAATTAAAAAGTCAAGCTGAAAATTCATTAAGATGATGATGAGGTAAAATGGTACAATGATGAGGTGATACAGAAATGATTTATGAATGATTGATGAATGAAGGATAAAGAAATTTTAATGATGATAAGAGAAATTTGATGATGAATTCATTCAATTAATAATAATTGTAATAAATAAATAAATAAATAAATTATATATATATACACAAATTAATTGTTAATTTTAGCAACGTACCCCAGAACTAAAATCTCAGGCGCTGGACTCGCTGGATTCTCTTGCAAGCCGCTGGTGGTCCCTGCGCCGTTGACGGGGCGACAACGGCACACCAGAGCTTGGACCAGGAACACCGGGGTCAGTACCAGGGAACGTTGCTGACAAGGCAGCCAGAAAATATAAAAGATGAACAGTTGTTCAGTTATACTATTCCTACAAAAACAAGTCAGAAAGGACACCACAGACAAACAATTAAGTTTTTTGCAAGACAATCGAAAAGAATGCTCACCTTGGAGTACATGGTGCGTAACTTCCTCAGGACCTCCGCCCGCGGAGGTCGAGGCTGCTCTTGTCGTAGTACCGGTCAGCGGTGGACAGCCGGTGGGCCATGTGCTTCGCGAGGTGGGCCTGCTCCTCTCTCGCCCCCCCCCCCCCCCCCCCCCCCCTTATCGCGAAGCGTCGATACAGCCAGCTTCCGCCTGATGTTGGCTGAGATGCTGGGAAGCTCGGTCTGTATCGACTTGCCATATCTCTCCCATTCTTGCTGGTAGAGTTTTGACATCATCTGCAAGAGAAGTAAAAATTAGTTTAATAACATGCCGAGTCTCTTCTTTTTTTGTTTTTGGACCTCTCTTCACCTACAAGAAAAAGATGAGTTAGACCTCTCTTCACCTACAAGTAAAAGATGACAAAGTGTTAGCAATTTCCTGAACCTAAAGGAAATAGAGGTCAGTTGTATAAAGTAAAAACAAGGAACAGTCGCCATCTTGCAAGATAAGAGAATCTTGCAAGATAAGAGAAGAAAAATAAAACTTACCGTTGGTGTCAAAACTCCACCGCTTCGAGGAAGGAAAAGATAGGGCGAATCCGACTGCTGGCGCACGGCTGATCGATACAAGTCCAGGTCCCGCAGAAGTGGCCTCTGCACGATCATGGCACATCTCTTGCCAGATCGTGCCTGCTTGTGTTCGAATACCTGTAGAGAGACAAAGAAGACAAACATTAGAGTATCGGATACAACGACAAAATGTGAAACATGCATATTTTTTACAAGGAAATAAGAGAAGGAAAAAGCTTAATCACTTACGTTGAGTTCCACTTCTGCGGCGTTGGGTCCAGTGAGGCGGCTGGCCCTTTCCACCTCCTCCACCCGAAGGTGGGCGACATCTCCGGAACGCTTTGGATTGCTAAGCAGAAGCTGCAGGCAATCACGCAACTTGATGTTATCTGACGAAGACGTCGGCACTGCAGCTTCTGCCTGGAACTGCAGAGGGTCACCTGTTACCCCCTCCAGGTAACCCCCACACCATCCAAGGTTCAACGGCGAAGTCGGCTTTGGCGTGTCTGAAAATAGAAAGAATACCACAATAAATGCTATGCAATCATCTGCGTTCATCCTGAAAGAAAAGTAATACTTCGTTAGGTAGCATAATCACATAGTTAAGTCGCAGATCAAGGGTCAAAAAATAAAGTCCATTAAGGTAGCATGATCCATATGAACGAGTAGCCGATCACAAGCTGAAAAAAGACAAACTCCCCTAAGTACCCGATCCACATGATCGGGTAGCCGATCACAAGCTGAAAATAAAACAAGTCCAATAAGTAGCCGATCACAATGGGGGAAGAATTCAAGAAAAAAGGAGAGAGTTCTTACCTCTCGACGGCATGCTAAGATGTCGGGCGCAGTGACTTCGTCACCATCTGCACCGTGGATCAGGGAAGAGTCGATGTCGGATGCAGAGAGATGGAGGTGACGAAGCCACTCGCCGCTGCTCCCCAGGAATCTTAGGGAGTTAGCCAGAGTGTTTTTTTAGGTCCTTCAACGTCTCTGGCTTAACCCTGAAAAAGAAAACAAAGAGCGACGGTGAATGCAAGCTCACATCGGTTGAATGCCTGCAAAAAAACAATGAGATTAGAGCAAAACAATTTATCATCATGAGCAATCAATCATTAAAAGGAGGAGCCATTGACCTGCAAAGTGAAATTCCAAAATTAAGCAGTCTGGAAGGGAGAGATATGTCAACTACACACACTCAGCTAAGTTTCCTGGAAATGCTTATCAATAACTTGATAGCTGCCGCCGAGTGCTTGAGATTGATCTGGTCTGTCCACTAGATCGATCTTTCATGTGGAAGCTGAAAAGAGAAAAAGATAAAAAGGCATCAAAAACAAAGCATTCCATACAAATGAAAACCTGAAATGGAGACGTAATGTGATTAGAGCATTCCCACAATATAATGCAAATAAACATATATATAGAGGTCAACTCCGTGCTTGTCCTTTGCAGGCCTGTGGGGGGGGGGGGGGGGGGGGGGGGGGGGGACCATTGAAGGGAATTAATTGAAAAGAAACTAAAATTACTACTTACACTCCCCAGAAATCCTAGTTGTCCTTCTGGAGGTCTTCACTGGGACTCACTTTCCGCTGCCCTGGACCCTGCGACATGACTCTTGAAAGCAATGGAGTCCCTCGCCAGTCGGTGCACTCTTATCAGATGAAGATCGATCCTCTGGGTGGTGACTGTACAGATGGGACAGACCAGTCGCTTCCTTCGCGGGGTTTTCGGGGGAGCCGATGTTGTAGCTGTAATCTCTAACCCCGGGTGCACCTGCTGCATGTGCCGTGGCAGGTTGACTACCAACCCGCGGCACCCCTCCACCTGGCACGCTCTCCTGGCTCTTTTCTGCAAAAGACAATAAAATAAAGCAAGATTAAAGTAACTGCATGCCTCGTAACGAGTGACACATGGCAATATCATCAACAGGCAGTGTAAAAACGTCACAGTGACAAAAGAAATTTAGAATGTACCGTATCATCTCCTCCTGCCAGCCTCTGGCGACAGCATGCCGCCTTCCTGCGGGGTGGCCGTGGTGTTGGCCTGGTCAACTCTGGCATGGCCACATGCGCAATCTCGAGACCTGGAAAAGGAAAGAGAACATTAGGTATCAAAAGATCAACAGTCGCACACCTGAAAAGAAACAAGTCCATTAGGTAAGAGATAATCACAAAGTATTAAGTGCACGATCACAAGCTGAAAAAAGACAAGTCCGTTCGGTAGCCGATCCATACGATCGGGTGCCGATTGGGTAGCCGATCACAAGCTGAAAAAAAGACAAGTCCGTTCGGTAGCCGATCCAGACGATCGGGTACCGATCGGGTAGCCGATCACAAGCTGAAAAAAGACAAGTCCGTTCGGTAGCCGATCCACACGATTGGGTACCGATCGGGTAGCCGATCACAGGCTGAAAAAAGACAAGTCCGTTCGGTAGCTGATCCACATGATCGGGTAGCCGATCGCAAGCTGAAAAAAGACAAGTCCGTTAAGTAGCACGATCACAAATATCAACAATGTGTGTAAACAGAAATAAACTAAAAAGCACACTCACTTGTTTTCTCATGGATGCCAGCATCCGACATCTCTTCAGAGTCTCTGTCATCTTCCTTGGCATCCAGGAGAGACGCCTTCGAGGGGGAATACTCCGATGAGGATGAAGCTGAAAAATAAGAGAGACAACATCTTAACTTCGATTTGTTAACAACAACAAAGTGACACAAAAAACTGTTTAACGCAATTCAATTGAAATTGTTCACCGCCTGAACGAGAGAAGAGTTTCAATTTCGCGCCCCACACACTGTGGAATGGAGTTGGAAACATTTCGACGCTCAGGCAATGAATGCAGCAAAGAGTAGATAAATACTTACCGAAGGAAACCGTATCGCCGTCCTCCATCCTCATCGCAGAACTTTCCCCCGGAGGGGGAGGTGATGTTGGCTCCTCCTCAGCTGGAGCCCGGGCCACCCTCTCCGCATCGCTACCAGTCTCACCCGTGAGGATGGCCCTGCCAGTCGAGGGCTCCAGCATCTCCACCACCTCGTAGGTCGCAGTCGATCCCCCTGGCGTTGGTGCTGTGGTCATCTCTGCTACGACCTCACCCTCAACTGCGAAGA
This sequence comes from Pictodentalium vernedei, assembly GCA_031216915.1. Lineage (NCBI taxonomy): Eukaryota > Metazoa > Mollusca > Scaphopoda > Dentaliida > Dentaliidae > Pictodentalium > Pictodentalium vernedei. The sequence continues at coordinate 395,807 of CM062288.1, read as the reverse complement.
CGCCTCGCTCGGGAAATGCTGCCAGTTCCCGAGCCTGGTGTGCAGCACCTGCTGCCTGCTCCTCTACTGAAAAAGAAAAATAATGAGAAACATTAGACAAGTTTGGGATAATGTTGCCCCTAAAAGTTATTATTTAAGAAGCCAATCACAATCTGAAAGAAAAAGACAAGGTCTGTTAGGTAGACGTTCACGAGCTGAAAAAAAGACAAAGTCCCTTAGGTACCCAGTCCAGATCATCGGGTAGCAGATCACGAGCTGAAAAAAAGACAAAGTCCCTTAGGTAACCGATCCCAATCCTCAAGTATCTAAGATATATAAGTCAAAATACTTAGTCTTTTGCAACGACGTTCACCATGGCGACGAGGAGTGGCACCACGACCTTCTGCTCGTGGTCCACTGTCTTCACATGGAGCAGGTCTTCCTCGTCGCTCACCAGAGTGTCCACCATCTCTGAAAGCAGGTGCTGCACCGTCTCGTGGACCTCCAGGTCGCGCTCCGCCTCCGCCAAGTCCTCCCTCTCCCGCGCCACGACATCAACAATCTGGTCGAGGACCTTGGCGGCCATGGCATAGACCCCCACGGTCTCCGTCTCGGAACCCGATCCATCATCATCAATCTCCACTGCAAGAGAAAAAAATAGCAAGAAATTATCACAACTGAAAGAAAAGAAAACAATGTCCATCAGGTAGCCGATCCATCTGTGATCAGGTAGTCGATGGCGAACTGAAAATAAAGACATAAAAAACCCAACAACAAGTCAATAATCATTAGATGATGTACGATTAATTGATCAAGTAAAATACTTACTCTCTTCGGATTCCGAGACGGCATCTTCATCTTCTGGATAGCACCACGACCATATGGGGGTCTTGCGCGCCCTGGTTTGGACACCGTCCAGGAGAAAGTAGGTGTGGACGCGCAATTGTGTCACCTTCCAAACCATTGCTCGTTCCTCTGAAATAGAAAACAAAACATTAGATGAAAACATTTGCCAACAAATAAATAATACTTCCGCGCTCCGCTGAAAAAGAATACAAAATTATTAAAGAATATTAAATGAAAACATTGCCAACAAATACTTCCCCACTCTGCTGAAAAAGAATACAACTTAACTTACCCCAATCATTCATCAAGAAGTTGTATGTCACTCGAACTGTGTCAAGATTCGTACCCTGCATTTGCTGTTTTATCTTGCAAATGACCAGGCTGCGAAGTGAAAGTCTGCATTCGTCGACCGAATGCTTCGGAGTGCCGAACTCTCCTTGATGCCAGCACAAGTCAGGAGATCAGGACTTCGAGCACTCAGGCAACAGAGTCTTCTTGTCTCTCAGCATCGCGTCAACCGAATGCCAAAGAGGGGAACCGATCACTTCGTCGTCAGCCCAAGTGTAATCTGACCCCCACTTTTGGACTCGATCAACAGAAAAGAAACTACGTCAGGATCATCGTGATGTGTCACCCCACCTCAGTAGATCTCCAACGGCAACACTTTTGATTTTATACACAAAAGTGGTTTGCGGTTAGAGATTGACCGAACTGGGCCGAGTCAATAATCGCTTGATGCATGATGGATTGCAATACTTGGACGGATCTGTCGCCCGAATTCTGAAGTCTCCGCGCGTTGAATTCTTCCTTTCCAAAGTCATCACGCGAAGTCTGCATAACTCGGAGGGTGATGTGCAATCCAAAGTCCATGTCGCCCGATTCCTGCAAGAGAACAACAGTAAATTCGCAAGTGATCGATGAATTGAACTCACCCAGCGCCAGGCTGACTATACTAAGCCAGTTGCTCACACTAGCTACAATTGGTTCCAGAAGTCGTCTAGATTCTGGGAAGAAAAACTGTTTTGCCATCGTGAAGTTTGTTGTCGAATGGGTATTGGCTTGACCTTGTCCAATTATTTTATTTATTGACACAATCACCAGACAGGGACAGCCTTCCCCCGTTCGACTTTCTGCCATCAGCCGTAGTAGCGTGTCTTCAGACGAATTCCGAGACTGCTCTGGCTTACAATGGCGTTTATGAATATTGTGAAGCCCGTGCGATCGCAAAACTCAACCGAGCAGCATTCACAATCCACCGCAGAAGTTGTCGACCGAATACTGAAGCACACGAGCCAAATCAATCATTGCTTGCGTCTGGATTGATTTGGGCCACGTGGCTCAGTATTCAGGCAACCGTGCAGCAGCAAGTGGTGGAGGGAGACGTGCAAACCTGTGAATAGAAAAAAAACATTGATTTTGATTAAATTTACTTACCGTCCACACCCGAACTTTCAGTCTCCTCTTGGCCGTGTTGCTCGTCCGTCACCACGTCTACCTCTTCCACCACACCATCACCCATCCGATCAGCAACACGGACCAGGTGTCGGCGGCGTCCTCCATCATCAAAAATCCAGTGCCGGCGCCTCCCAGCACCCGGAGCCACAGGGTGCGGGTCCCAGACGGTGACCCTCTCCTCATCTTCATAAATGATCTGAAAATAGAAAAAAAAGAACATCAATAACGTGAATTAATCCTGAAAAAAAAAAGGGATGTCATTAATAAGACATGATCATTGATCAAAATCACAAAACAACAAATGATACTCTAAAATACATTCAAGTAGCACGATCCAATAAAAAAAACCCGTTTTAACCCTTTACCTAACATGAAAAGCAGACGACACTTGCAAAAATAATTCTTGAATAACTAATTTTTTTTTCATTTTTTGTCTCAAAAACATAGGTTATGACCCCTCGTTGGAACGAGCTCGACGAGCTCGTTCCAACGAGGGGTCATAACCTATGTTTTTGAGACAAAAAAATGAAAAAAATAGTGAAAATTAATTGGCGATTTTTGAGAATAGCGCTGGCCGGTTTTGGCCGTTACGTTAGGTAAAGGGTTAAGTAGCATGATCCTATTAAAACATTACTCATGTAGCATAATCCCATTAAAAATTAAGAATCACAATCGAACCTTTTAGGTAGCACGATCACACCTGAAAAGAGAACTAAGTGGCACAATCCCGTGATAAAAACATTATTATGTAGCACGATCAGAACCCTTTTTAGGTATCCCGATCCAAGTTTTCAAGTAAGCGCTATCCACATGCAGGAAAAAAGTATTAGGTAACGCTCACGCATGCTATTAAGTAGAAAGACGAGAATTCAGCAAGAAAGAACTCCAACTTGTGCGCCACCGTCATTCAAACGGCTTGCATTATCAAATTGGAGGAAGATAGTGACAGTAAAGAACAATATAATGCCACTATGGAGCCAATCTGTGCGCCACACCGATCCTGGCTTGCATTTTCAGACTAGCCCCATTCTCCAACTTGTGCGCCACCGTCATTCAAACGGCTTGCATTATCAAATTGGAGAAAGTGACATTAAAGAACAACAAACAATAAAGACCAATCTGTGCGCCACCGGTGCTCTGCCTGCCGGCTTGCTGCTTCAGATTTCGTTAGTTACTCCGAATTTGTGCACCACCGTCGGAGAGAGACGGCTCGCATTATCAAACCGGTAGTAAAATGGCAACACTAAACCACAAAAGATATGTGGCCACTGTGTCGATGCGACATTTGGGTTAGTAGCGTGTAGCCCATTCCGTGCGCCGCCTACGAAGGCCTTGCACGGCTCAGGCTATGGTTAGCTAAGCCCATTCTGAGCGCCGCCGATAAAGGCCTTGCACAGCTCGGGCTATGAACTTGTAAATATATAGCCAAATATATAGCCAGGTTAACATTTGGGATAAACATTCTAATATATTGCATAGCGCAAAATGTGAGAAATTGAAGTTACGTTATGCAAACGTTTGCATAATTCAAGTTAAAATTATGCAAACGATTCCACAACATGTAAATATATATAGCCAAATATATAGCCTAGTCAACATTTGGGATAAACATCCTAATAATAAAAAGCGCAAAATGTGAGAAATTGAAGTTACGTTATGCAAACGTTTGCATAATTCAAGTTAAAATTATGCAAACGTTTCCACAACATGTAAATATATATAGCCAAATATATAGCCTAGTCAACATTTGGGATAAACATCCTAATATATAGCCCAACATATGAGAAACTGAAGTTAAGTTATGCAAACGTTTGCATAATTTAAGTTAAAATTATGCAAACGTTTCCATAACATCAATTTTAGCAAAGAATTGGCCAAAATAAATTTACAGGCTCTTTTAAATTATCTCTTATTAAATTATAAATATGTATTTAAATTTCAATTGAAGATAAAAAAAATAAAAATGCCTACCTTGTACGAATCCGTCACATCCATAATGAAAAATCTCCTATTTATCTGAAGCCCAATGCACAATCTAGCGTAATGCACAATCTAGCGTTGAAGTGCCGAAAAAACGCATGCCGTCGACTTATAAACACACCGTAGAGGAAGTCACGTGACTTGACAACGAGAGAAGCGAAAGAAGCATCACGTGTTGTCATTTCCGCCACTAGATGTTAATCACGTGGGCGACAGAACCTTGAGGACGTGGGCTTCTTGATTGCTTTCACGTGCTTCATTCATGTCTTCACTCATGTTACAGTCGTGCCTCACTTGTTATTGGTCGAATAGTTCTGGCACTGCTTAGATTCTAAAAATAAACCTTTTTTGGCAGTTTTACATTTAAGTTGCGGATCCATGTTTTTATCTGAATCTCAATTTCTCCACCAATATTCATCCGATTGCAACGAAATTTGGCAGACATAATCTTCTCATAGCCCTGTACAAGGCTACCAAATTTGAAGTCTCTAACCCAACATAGTGCTGTTCCACAACCCATTCTACATCGTCATCCTCTTTTCTATTAAGTAGCCGATCCAAGATGATAATACAAGGCCATATGCTGCGCCCACGCTTAATGACAGACAATTGTGATTGGTCAAATCTAGTTCAGGCACTCCTTGGAGTCTAAATATAGCAACTCTGCCCTTGAAATCACCTCTAAGTACGTGACATCCAGGCTTATCAATAACCCCCCCCCCTGCGCGGCCCATCTCTTCGAGCGCAAGAATGGAACTATGCGTCAGGCCGGCAGGGAGGAGAAACTTGAGAGCTGCCGCCGAGTGCTCGAGATTGATCTGGTCTGTCCACTAGATCGATCTTTCATGTGGAAGCTGAAAAGAGAAAGATAAAAAGGCATCAAAAACAAAGCATTCCATACAAATGAAAACCTGAAATGGAGACGTAATGTGATTAGAGCATTCCCACAATATAATATAAAGAAACATATATAGAGGGCACCTCCGTGCTTGTCCTTTGCAGGCCTTGGGGGGGGGGGGGGGGGATACCATTGAAGGGAATCAATTGAAAAGAAACTAAAGAGACTACTTACACTCCCCAGAAATCCTGGTTGGCCTTCTGGAGGTCTTCAAGGGGACTCGCTTTCCGCTGCCTTGGACCCTGCGACATGACTCCTGAAAGCATCGGAGCCCCTCGCCAGTCGGTGCACTCTTATGAGATGAAGATCGATCCTCTGGGTGGTGACGGTATAGATGGGACAGACCAGACGCTTCCTTCGCGGGGTTTTCGGGGGAGCCGATGATGTTGTTGGTTTCTCTAACCCCGGGTGCACCTGCTGCATGTGCCGTGGCAGGTTGACTACCAACCCGCGGCACCCCTCCACCGGGCACGCTCTCCTGGCTCTTTTTTGCAAAAGACAAGAAAATAAAGCAAGATTAAGTAACTGCACGCCTCGTAACGAGTGAAACATGGCAATATCATCAACAGGCAGTGTAAAAACGTCACGGTGACAAAAGAAACTTACAACGTACCGTATCATCTCCTGCAAGCCTCTGGCGAGAGCGTGCCGCCTTCCTGCGGGGTGGCCGTGGTATTGGTCTGGTCAACTCTGGCATGGCCACATGCGCAATCTCGAGACCTGGAAAAGGAAAGAGAACATTAGGTATCAAGAGATCAACAGTCGCACACCTGAAAAGAAGAAACAAGTCCATCAGGTAAGAGAGAATCACAAAGTATTAAGTGCACAATCACAAGCCGAAAAAAACCAGACGTCTACTCGGTAGCTGATCCACACAATCGGCTACCGATCGGGTAGCCGATTGCAAGCTGAAAAAAAGACAAGTCCATTAGGTCACGAGCTGAAAAAATACCAAGTCCGTTAAGTAGCACGATCACAATATCAACAAAGTATATAAAAATAACTAAAAAAGCACACTCACTTGTTTTCTCCTGGACGCCCGCATCCGACATCTCTTCGGAGTGTCTGTCTTCCTTGGCGTCCAGGAGAGTCGCCTTTGAGGGGGAGTACTCTCTCGACGGGGTTGAAACTGAAAAATAAGAGAGACAACATCTTTACTTCGATTTGTTAACGACAACAGAGTGACACAAAAAAAAGTTGTTGAACTCAATTGAAATTGTTCACCGCCTGAACAAGAGAGAATTTCAATTCCGCGCCCCACACACTGGAATGGAGTTGGAAACATTTCAATGCTCAGGCAATGGATGTAGTAAGAGTAAATAAATACTTACACAATGAAACGGTGTCGCTCGCCTCCATCCTCCTCGGAGAAGTTTCCCCTGGAAGGGGGGGTGTGGGGAGTGTGATGATGGCTCCGCTGTTGAAGTCAATCTCCATGATTCCTTCATCAGGTCTGCCGAGGATGGTCCTATCAATGAAAGTCGGAGGCTACAGCAGTTCCACCACCTCGTAGGTCGTAGAAGACTCTCCTGCACTTGTTGCTGGCGTTGTCAGTTCTACGACCTGGCCCTCGACTCTGAAGACGTCTTGCTCGGGAAGTGCAGATCTGGGCAGTTCCCGAGCCTGGTGCTCCACACCTGCTGCCTGCTCCTCCACTGAAAAAAATGAGAAACATTACACGAGTTGGAGATAATGTTGCCCCAAAGTATTATTAAGTAGCCAATCACAACCTGAAAAAAGACAAATTCCATTAGGTACCCGATCCACATGATCGGGTAGCTGATCACGAGCTGAAAAAAAAAGACAAAGTCCCTAAGGTCGCACTGAGCTTCCGCCAAGTACTCCCTCTCCTTTTCAACCACTTCGTCAACAATCTTCTCGTGGACCTTGGCGGCGATGGCGTAGACCCCCACGGCAGGACCCTCTACTGTGGTCTCGGCATCGTCGAGTAGTACAGTTTGGTCATTGCCGTTTTCCATCCACTCATTCTGGTCACACAGCCAGTTTTGCGGGACCAACGCCTTCTGTGCAGCCTGGACCTTCTGCCCTGCAGAGATCCGTGGAAACTCTCCTGAGTTCCTGCTATGTTGATCCTCGGGGGGTGTCGTACCCCTATACACGTCTGCCCTCGGATGTTTCGGCTGCCGTCTGTCGCCCCGTTAAGGGTGTATTAGAGGATCGTGACCCTTCGCTGGTTAAGAGGGTCAGGTGTGAAGCCACTTTGCTGGTTCATTCCCATGTCGAAACGGCTGGTACGGGCAGTGAGCCTCTCCTTACTCAGGTTCTGTCCAAGAGCCTTCCTGTTGCTTCTAGCGAGGCAGCGAGTGGTTTCCAGGAGCCCCCTATGGCACTGCCTCCCAGGATTGGTAACAGGCCGCTTCCTGATCCCCCCTGTGCCTACACCATGGGAGGCGTCAGCTGGTTTGCCTACGATGGGCTATGTGCCTTCCGACTCCAGGAAGGAGTCGGGCATCCTTGATGTCGAGAGCCAGCAGTCTTCTGACTTGGGGGCAGCTTTTGACTTTGTGTTTGGGTTCAAACCATCAAGCCAGCCGACAGTGTCAGCCAGGCCACAATCATCGGTTGTGCGCCTACAGCCTGTGGAGCAACCTGCTTCTGGGCGTCTTCGACCGTGCCAGTCAGTACAGGTGGTTGAAGCATTTTCAGCATTCGACTCTAAACTGAGTTCCAAGGCTTTGAAGGCTCCGTTCTTCACCAGGGTTGACACCTTTTTGTCTCTGGTGCATTATCGTTTCTACGATTTTGCCAATCTGTCGGTCTGCAAACTTTCACGGTTTTGGAGCAGGACTCCAATTCCCTCTGGATTTCCAAGCCCAACTTGGCCGTAATTCCTATGACGACTCTGGAGTCCATGGTGGGCTTATCGAGAGAAATGCTGGGTATGCTTTTTCTCTCGCATCACGTCGTCCCTGCTGCATCCGTTTCGGTTTGACGATGTACAGACTCCAAGGCTTTTGAGTGTGCTGTCCAAGGCGGTCATGCATCTTACTCACACACGCATGTCTGTGACACGGCTATTTTGGAACTAGTTCAAAGGGACTCTGTGCTGGACACAGACCGATCCCTTCCTGGGGGCAGCGCGCTGCTCTTCGATCTGCTTCTTTGGCAGGTCCGCTACTGTTCCATGGGTTCCGTGTCGACGGTCCAGGATGACACCCTACGTCATTCCAAAGATCAGCTGCTGCTGCATCAGCTTGATCAGCCTTCTAGGGGAGGCAGGGACCGTTCAAAGCCTAACAAGTAACCTTCTGCTTTCTCTGCGGAGCAAAGGGCTGATCCTTCTGCCACCGCTTCTACTTCTTACTCATGGGGTAAGGGTAAACACCGGCAGGCTAGAGGGTCTCAGGATTCTTCATTCAGTAGAGGAGGTGGTTTCTCCTCTCGCGGGTCTCTTCTGGGCTCGAACTGAAGGTCCTCACCTCGATTCGTCCAGGTTGGAGGAAGGATAGCGGAGGTCGCAGACCGTTGGGCCACCATCACATCCGATCCTTGGTGTTAGATGTTGTTCGGTCCGGGCTATGAATATCCTTCCGAAGGCACCCCACTCTGTCCAGAGTGCCTCTTCCAACCACAGTTCCTTCAGACGTTTTACATCGGGAGCTTTTGTCCACGGAGATAGACTGTCTCCTGGCCAAGGGGGCGATCGAGGTCGTCTAGAACATTCAATCAGTGGGGTTTTATTCCCACCTGTTCTTGGTGCCGAAGGAGGGCGGCCGACTCCGACCAGTTATCGATCTGAGTATCCTGAATCAGTCTATCATTGCTCCCACATTCAGCATGGAGACTTTCAGGTCGGTCCGCCGTTCCATTCACCAGGGAGTATTCGCTTTCAGCATCGTCCTGCGAGACGCTTACTTTCACGTTCCGATTCATTGGGTGTCGCGAAGTTTCTCAGGTTCGCTTTTCTGGTGCGAGTTTACGAGTTGAAGGCCATGCCTTTCGGCCTCAACCTGGCTCCTTGGGCCTTCACATGACTGATGTCGCATGTGATGGCCTTCTATCGCACACAGTCCAGGGTGACTACTTCGGCATATCTAGACGATATCCTCCAGAGGCATTCCAATGCTGCCTTACTGGAGTTGGATGTCGACACTCTGTTGAGCTTGCTCACGTCGCTAGGATTCAGAGTCAATGAGGAGAAGTCGGATCTGGTCCCTTCTCAGTCGTTTTGTCTTCTGGGGATGGCCTTCTGCACTCAGTTCAGTATGGTGGCGGTTCCCCAGGCCAGGGCTGTGATTCTCTCAGCTTTTTCTCTGACTCTGTTCCCAGTCGACATCTGCGACAGCACGGGGTATTCTCCTGCTGCTCGCTCTCTGCGGTTCGGTGACTGATCTCATTCCTCTAGGTCAGCTGCATGTCAGACCTCTCCAATACTTTCTGCTCAGTCGTTGGAGGCCGAATGTCGATTTTCTGGATCTGGTGCTTCAGTTACCAGAATCTCTTATCCTCACCTTCTCCACTGGACGAATATTCAGTGGATCACGCAGGGTGTCCCGCTGGACTTACCCACGTCCGATCACGTTCTGACGGCAGATGTCAGCGATCTCGGATGGGGTGCGACGTTGGATCCTCTAGGTCTTTCACTTCACGGGATGTGGGACCAGGATCAGTCATCTCTACATATCGAACAGAAGGAACTTCTTGCTCCTTTTCTGAGTTTCAGGCAGTGGATCCCTCACCTGTCGAATCGTCAAGTCCTTCTGTTGTTCGACAATTCGGCAGTGGTTGCTTGCATTCGGAACCAGCGCGGAACGCGCTCTGTTCCAATGTACTAATTGGCTCGGGATCTTCTACTGTTCCCTCAGGATTTCAATGCCGGGGTGATTGTTAGTCACATTTTCCATCCTCTGAACGTCCACGCCGACTCCCAGTTCAGACGGGGCAGTTTCGACCGAGTGTATGCATAACATGGCGGTGTTACATCGATCTCTTTGCGACTCATTGGAACCATCAGGTGGACACTTTCGTGTCCCCGTGTCCAGATGCTCTGGCTTTTGCCGTGGACGCTCTGGCCCTCCTATGGGACGGTCTTGTCGGCTACGCCTTCCTGTCGGTTCCGATTCCGCCTCCGGTTCTCACCCAGATATGAACCTGCAGTCAAAAATTTTTGGAAAAAAAATATAGAATAGCCGAAGGACAATCAATTTCATTGATTTTTTTGTGTTCCTATTTTACGATTACCACCTTTATCTAATAGATAGATACTTCGAGACATTACTTTCATATTTATACCATTGGTGACACATAATTGGAGGATGATGCACGCCAATAATGTTTGAATAAAAATGCAATATGGAATGATTACATTGTTGTTCCTGTTGTTAAATGGTAGATGCCCGAGAACAGATACATGGTGGGAGAGAGAGAGAGGACTTCAGTTCCCACTTGCTGTTGAAATCTTTTATCCATTTCATAATGTGCAGTTAAATGCCCAACAGGCCTAAAAAATATTTTGCATGTTTTATAGAACAGACCATCCGCTGTGGGGGACTCGAGTCCGATCGCCTGCGATCGGCGTTGCACTTGTTCAAACTGTATTCTTTTCACAAACACAACACAATAGTAATCAGGTTTCTCCCACTACCCCCCCCCCCCCCCCCCCCCCAAAAAAAAAATAAAAATAATGAAACCAAAAATTACACATAGTCAATTCCACATGTGACTGATGGGACAAACTAGAAATTTCTTGTTTTCAAGCCCATACCATGTCCACTCTGTATGCATTTGAACCCAATATTTATTGCATAAAAGAAGACTAACTAGGGCTCTTGAAGCCTCAAACCATTAAATTCACGAGTCTCAAGCTGCAGTTTCTGTTAAATTTTTCGTCACGTGACTGATGGGACATATTTTGGACAAGGTTTTTGGGTGCCTCTATTCAAATGGTTATATTTAATCCAATAATAGATTATTTGTAAAATCTTATGACTTTTTGTTACGCATTAATAGTGCACACCCACGCAGTGGCGTGTGTGCACATAGGTAATGGATACGTGTCCATGATTTTATAATTTTTCTATATATCATGCAACAGAGTTTGGGGTGCCATCTGGCGGCGTGGCTCTCCCACTGGCAAAAAATCCAGAATCATTGTAACGGATACTTAATTGTTTTGGGCCTTTCAAAGGACATTATGTAAAATATATTGTTGCAGAATGCTGGAAACTATGATAAATAATCAAGTAATGCAGTGACTTTCGAAGTTAGGTAGTTGATTTATTGACACTTTTAGTGGGCCTTTTTCATTTGTGGGGAACTTAGCGCGATTTCCTTAGAAACAGCTGGAGTTCGGATGAATTCAAGTTATGTTGACGTAAGGTCTGGTGAAATCTTTGTTCTCAAAACACGGGCATGCAGTCTTGTAGTAAATATTTACAGAAACAGACATGCACGCGAACAGCAATACCTATTAATTTATTTCCTAGATTTTTTCCTCACAAGTTCACTGGATCCAGTCTATGAACTATTTTTACCAATGATACAATCCAATGTCAGTTTAAGACTGTCAGAATTACAGTGTAGCGGCCAGCCAATTTTGTGATCTGACGTGTTTTCCTGAAAACTAAATACCAGAATCACTCAGAACTCCCATTTAAATTACATGCACACTTCCTCTGTGTTTTGGTAAACAATGTTGTAATTACTGGATGCTTTAGGTATTGCAACCAAAATAGAACTGAATTCATCTTCAAACTAGTCAATGTCGCCCTCCTCGTCTGACCAACATCTGGAGGTGGGGATTCTGATATTTAGACTTTTTAGTATGTTTCTCCAAAAATGCCAAAAAAACTTTTAAAAAAGCCTAAATACCAACCTCCCCAGAACCGACCTCTAAATAATATTTGGCACTGCACTACAGAATCAATATTTGATGGTTTCTGGCATTTTAATGGTGCTATGAGATAACATATGACCTGCACTGTCATGCTGTTGGAAAAAATTAAAAAAATCAATGTGTAATGTTTTATCAGAGACATACCATACCAATGACTCAAAGTGGCTTAATTTATAAATGTGAGGGATTTAAAATTTTTTTTTTTTTACAAATATTGCAAAATATTCATCAAACACAATGTGAAATATCCTAAGGAGAGAATGTGATTTAAAAACTATCAGAAATGTGAAATTTAATATAAGAGGTTTGTTTTGTGTCAACATCAATTAATTTATGAATTATATCATAATTTGTGATGAAAGTGGGTATGCTGGGGTCTAGGGGACACATTCAGGGCTATATTTTACCACATCAATATGTAGAAGAAAATTTGACATAATTTGTTAGGATAAAATGGCACTGTCTATTGATATTGGTGATTTATATAGCTGCAACACCAGTTTTTAAAACAAAATTGACATTCATTTTGTTTTGTGTGGAGTGGAGGGTGGAAGGGGTGAACACCACTCTTTCTCTTGCAGAATGGTTAAATGAGAGATTTTTCCCCAATATTGTCTACTGATGCAGATTTTAATTTTATTTTGGGATTGAGGTAGTTTTTTAAAGAAAGCAGTGAATTCTCATGCAGAAATGACTCTTTTATCAAATGAAAGAGATAAAACGTATCTTTGGAAGGATTAGAATGTAGGTTAAAATCCCCCCTACAAAAAATACCCCCAATCATTTTTACACTTAGCAAAAATTCCCCCCACAGTTTTTGAGTAGTACTACATTCTCTCGCATTATTTTAAGAGCAGTACAAAAATACCCCTCCCGACCTCTTACACCAAAAGGTTAAAAGGCAGTCCAAAAGGATTTAAAAACTTATGTATTTAATTTGTAAATTACATAAACACTCATCACTATTTACAAGAAAACATGCCTCAATAACTATGTATCAACACAGTTATTTAGTTATTGGAGTTTAAGGACACTTTCAACAGCCAGTGTCACCTCGTGTCGGACAGTTTTATGGGTGGAGGAAACAAAAGTGCGCTGAGAGAACCACCTGGTAACAGTGAGCAATTATCCAACGTGCTAACTCCACACAAGCACAGTTAGCATTGATTGAAGCGACAAGTGCTCAGCCTCAAGTGGTAAAAAAGCTTTGGACATTTTTGTATGGCTTTAAATATACTTCTAAAAAATTAGGGGGTGGGGGATTTTTGTTCACCAGAAATTATGGAGGGAGGAATTTCTGTTCACCTGAAAAAAAACATTGGGGTTGGGGGGGGGGGGGGGGGGGGGATTTTTGCGCATTGTGAGCACTACATTCCTGAAGCAAATATCTGAGTCATCCTCACTGGATACTAGGCATGCATGTATTTTCCCTAATTTCACCCTTTTTATCAGAATGGGTGCCTGCAGGGATTAAATCCAAGGTTGTAAACGAGCTCTTGTGGGTACATGTACTTGTGGGACATGCACATCACTACAGAATCAATATTTGATGGTTTTAGGCATTTTAACAGTGCTATGCTATAACATAGGAGCAGTGCTCAGCTGGTCATGCTGTTGGAAAAAATCAGTGTTTAATGTTGTGTCAGTGCCATACCAATGACTCTAGGTGTCTTAACTGAGAAAGTGAGGCTTTTTTCTCAAGAATGGCAAAACATTCATCAAGCGCAATGTGAAATATTTTCAGAAGCCAGAATGTGATTTAGAAATTATCACAAATGGGAAATTTAATATCACAAGAGGTTTGTTATATGTCAACATCAATTAATTTATGAATTTTATCATAGTTTTTGATAAAAAGGGGCATACTAGGGGGACACCTTCAGGGCTATATTTTGCCACATCAGTATGTAGAAGAAAATTTGACATCAGTTGTTAGGACAAAATGGTAATGTCTATTGATATTGGTGAATTATATAGCTGCAACCCCAATTTTTGAATCAAAATTGACATTTATATGGTTTCATGGGGTTGGAACACCACTCTTTGTCTTGCTGTATGGTTAAAGGAGACAATTTTTTTCTCAAAGTATTACATGCTGATGCAGATTTGAGTTTTATTTGGGGATTAGGTTAGTTTTCAAAAAAATCTACATGAATTCCTTTAGGTAACAGAGCAAAACAGAGTAGAAAAATGTATTGGAGGCAACAGCAGTTTTTAAGCCATTTGACACAGTTTGGACAGTTTTCTTTAAAAGAACAAATTTCCCATGTTTTTAACTCTGTGGAAACCACAATTTGAATTCTCATGCAGAAATGACTCTTTTGTCACATGAAATAGGTAAAATGTATCTTTGATCGGATTGGGGTTGATTAAGGAAATACATAATTTGGCTTCCGAACCTGATTTAATTATTATTTTGAGAGATTATTTCACAGTTAAAAATTCATTGGGGTACCACACACCTTACAATACTTTTTTTATTGTTTTGAAAAGTATGTTTTTGTCATCATCAGCAACAAGGGCTATATATGGTAAGTAAATTCACATCTTGAGCAAGTGTAGCCTCCAGTGGCACACTACAGCCCCCAGCAAATGCCAAATAACCTATTTACCTTACATGTACACATGTATTAACAAATGTAATTAAACCATGGTTCCCCATCATAGTACTAGGGGCAGAGGGGGGTTCCAATCTTCCAACCTCTTCCAAATCACCATTCAAATCCACAGCCAGAAAACCCATACCGGTATTGCACTTTCATTTACTGGCATTTAGATGTTTGCCTGAATTGTGCTGTTAACCCTTTACTTACATGTAACATGAAAAGCTGATTACCCTTGCCCACAAACTTATTGACTTACTAATTTTTTGTGCCAAAAACATGACTTTTTACACCATTGGGATGACCTCATTCCAGTGAGGGGTCATAAGCTATGTGTTTCACACAAAAAAAACGAGAAAATAATGAACATGGAATGGCAATACTTGCGAGTAGCACCAGCAGCTTTTGACCGTTATATTTGGTAAAGGGTTAAAAAATGTTAGAAAATAATTTCTTCATTGAAAGAGTATTTTAGAACACAAATTTGGGGGTGGGGTACAGTGGGAAAAATAACACAATAAAGTTGCAAATGTGAGTGAATGTGCACAGCTACCAATAAAGTAGTCTAGTACTAAATTTTCTCTCTTATTTGATGCACGTCCCCCTGTTTTGGGGTCGGAAAAAGTTTTCTGAAGAGTTATACTTGACAAAGATATTTGAATCCCAAAATTAAAGAGATGCGATCAAATTTTGTTCAAATCGAGCGTTGTTGTCACGGTTCCCATGTTACAGCACAAAACTACAGTAACAGCTGTGAAATATTGTTCTCTCCTTGAATCAAATCCCCCACCCACCTGCCCATACTGAAGCCTCAGTTGATGAGAAACAATTGGAAAGACTGTACAGTATGTTTTGGAAACTAAAGTCAATCTCACACACTCTCAGTTTCCTATGATTTGCTTAGGTACTGCAGAACTCGGGGTCCATTGAGGTTTTTTTTCCATTTGACAATCTTGTCCTGGCTCTTCTAACAAAACTTTCCATTGTATGTCAGTTTTTATTATTTCTATGTTGACTTTCAAAACACTAAAAAAAAAAAAATTTTAAGTAAATATCTCATTCATCCTCCTTGGTGACATATTTTCCACAATTTCACACTTTTCATCAGAATGGGTGTTTGTGGAGATTAAATCTAAGGTTGTGAAAGTGCCCTAATGGATACTTGCTGCTCAACCACAGCACCACAGAATCAATATTGGATATTTTTAGGCATTTTAACAGTGCTAAGAGATAACACGAACAGTACTGGTCATACTGTTGAAAAAAGCAGTGTTTTATGTTTTTGTGAGCACGATACCAATGACTCTAGATGCCTTAACTGGGAAAACTGGCTTTTTTAGCTCATCTTGACAATGTCAAGCTGAGCCAATCTCATTGCTCTCCGTCCGTCGTCCGTCAACACCATGTTTTGGTCTTCTCCTCTAAAGCCACTGGGCCAATTCAAGTGAAAGTTTTTGTGAGTGATGGTCCCAAAGGAGCATTTCATTTTTGTTCAACTCATACACTCTCAGTTTCCCATAGGGAGGGAGTCGGGGGAAAATGCTCCAAAATATTTAAAAAATCTTCTTCTCAAGAACCAGTGTGTTTTGGCCCTGCCCAAAATTTCTATTTTCTGAACCATTGGTCCGGTGTGAACCAAATTTGGCGTGTGGTATTATTAGGTCATAAGTACTTGACCCAAGCAAAAAAAAAAAAATTCCCGCATCCCCATGGGAACCCAGGGAACGAAAAATAGAAATATTTTCAAATGCCCGTATTTCCCAAACCACACGGAACAGAGAGCTGTTATTTGGTATGAAGTATCCTTAGGACCAGTAGAACTGAATGGTAAAAAACAATTGCCATCGGTTATGTTAGGTTGCTCTGTAATGGGCATCGAAAAAATGCTGTATCGGCATATTTGCAAAAATTTAAAAAAATCTTTTCTCCGGAACCAGTCATAAGAATCATTTGATATTTGGTATACAGCATTCATAGGGAGGGGAGGGGGGTGGGGGGGGGCAAATAAAAGTTTGTTGAAATAAAGCTCATTGGTTCATATATGGGCTCTCTACATGAGCCGAGGTTTTAAAATAGGGTAATATGAGGAATGTTCTTTAAAATCTTCTTCAGGACCACCAGTCAGAATCTTTTAATGTTTGGTATACATCATTGTTTTGAGGGTAAGATTCAAACCATGTCCCTAGGTTAATATTTGGGCTTCCTATGGAAGCCCAAATTTTAACTTTGTTCAATATGGAGGGTAATTTAAAAAAAATCTTCTTCAGATCCACCAGTCGGAATGCTTTGATATTTGGTATGCAGCATCTCTAAGGGGGTCAGATTCAAGTTTGTTCAAATCAGATCCCTAGGTATATATTTGGGCTCACTATAATAGCCCAAATTTTTACTTAATGCAATATAAGTAAGTTTCTTTAAAAATCTTCTTCTTCAGATCCACCAGTCAGAATGCTTTTATATTTGTTTGGTACTCAACATCTCTAGGGGGGGGGGGGGGGGGGGGTCAGATTCCAGGTTGTTCAATTCGAGTGCCTAGGTTAATATTTGGGCTCCACATGGGAACATGAAATTTAAGTTGGTACAATATGAGGGAATTTCTTCAAAAATCTTCTTCTAGAAAGATCCGCTCGTCAGAATGCTTTCACATTTGGTATACAACATCTCTAGGTGGGTCAGATTCAAGTTTGTTCAAATCGGATCCATAGGTTAATATTTGGGCTCGCTGTGGTAGCCCAAATTTGAACTTAGTGCAATTTGAAGAAACTTCTTTACAATTTCTCTTCTTCAGATGCAACAGTCAGAATGCTTTCATATTCAGTACACAACATCTCTAGGGAAGTCAGATTTAACTGTGTTCAAATCAAGAGCCTGGGTTAATATTTGGGCTCTCTATGGGAGCCGGAATTGGCCATTTTGCTGAAGAATTGAAATTTTGTATTCAGTACCCTCTAGAGGTGTGTAACTAAGATTAATCCACATAGGTTGTATCAAGGGGCTTCATAGGTGAGCTCTACATTTTACTTTATGATGGAAATGGCTTGCTTAATGTAGACTCATCCTTGGACTCTGTTTAAATTGTGTTCTGTTCAAGATGAGCGCTTCAGGCCCCGTGGGGCCTCTTGTTGCTTTTTTTTTTTTTACAAAAAATTGCAAATGATTCACCAAACACATGATGTGAAATGTCAGTCTTCAGAAGCCTGAATGTGATTTAAAAAACGATCTCAAGTAGGATATTTAATGTCACAAGTTGTTTATTTTGTGTCAATATTAATTAATTTATGAATAATGTCACGTTTTTGATGAAGAGGGGTATACTGGGGGAGGGTGGGGGTCACATTCATTGAGGGCTATTTTTTTAAAAATGTTACCACATCAGTATAAATTTCCCATTTGTGGTAGCTTTTTCGCAAGATGTTTGTTTGGTGTCAACATCAATTAATGTATGAATTATATCATAGTTTTTTATGAAAAGGGCTATGGGGGTGGGGGGCGTGGTCACATTCATTGAGGGCTATTTTTTACCACATCAGTACATGTATGTGGAAGAAAATTTGACATCAGTGAGTTGTTAGGATAAAGGGCAGTGTCTGTATTGCTGAATAATATAGATGCAACCCCAATTTTAGAAACAAAATTGACGTTCACGTTTGTTTCGTGGGGTGGGGAGGGGAGGGGGAGTGGGACACAATTTATCTAATCTATTGGAGCAATGGACGCAAAATCAGTTTATTTGAGGACGTGTGAAAGGCATCAATAATTAGGCCACATTGAAACTGTTTTTTCATATTTATTTCCCCTTCACCGTGTGTGAGGACAATAATAATCTATGTGAATCGTTGAATTATGATCAATCACGAAACGATCGTTAACTCAACAACTCTATAGAAATGATCCGCATAGCCGATGTGAGGTCGTGTTTTCGTGGCTAACACAACAGTGAGTAACTATGAACCAAAAAGCTTGAGAGGACCTTTTTCTAAATAACTAATTTGAACAAAATGACAACGTCAACTCAATAATTCTGCGGTCATATATCCGACGGAACATTTTCGAACTTGATCGAGACAATTAATGTCAATTATCCTGGAAACACATACAATAAAAAAGAATCAAATCGGTTAACAGTTGTTCAAGTTATGGCGCTTTGAATAGTATCATTAGTATCAAGCACAAAATTTGAATAATTCTTCAGCCGTACATCGGGCCGAGCCCGTTTTCGAACTCGATCCTTGAAACCCACGTGCCAAATATCTGTCAAGCTCAAAATTGGTAGATTTTAACAAAGGGCCATAACTCTTGCAAAAAAGCGTGGACATTATCGGGTGTTGCCATGTCGGGTACGCTGCCCATATGAATACAGAAATGGAGACCCCACTAATTACACTACAAGGTGGGGTCTCAAAACTCCCCACGTGACTTCAGTTTGTCTATAATTAACTTGTGTTTTTTTTGCAAGTGCGGTAATCAGGTTTATTCTTCCACCAAAAATAGTTTCATTTCATTGTTGTTTAGTGATTGTCAGGTATTGCACTTAAGTATAAATTGAATACCCATGCTCCATACATGTTTTTTGATAATAAAAAGCATTAATATGGCAGAAAAACCGATCAAAATATGGAGTTTGAATCGTGTTTTTAATCTCGCATGAATATGTCAAACTGTGTGATCGGATGTTTGACTGACGTCTGTTTATTTTTTGATCTCTCTGTCACCGGCTCTTAATTAGATCAAACTTTTTCACAGTCAGTGAAATATTACTTTTACTTTTACTTGAAATATTAAAAAGATAGTTCAATATTTGAAAAAGTTATTGAAAGCTATTGCGATTTGGAATGTTGTTCATCAAAGTCGATTCAGAACTCGAGGAATTAAAGAAAAAATAAATATTATACCGAACTGAAATCATGGATGTGAGTTGAAAAAATTATAACTTGACCAGTACAACATCTGGACATTTCCCCGACGGTCTTTTACCTAACTGTAGCTATTGACGGGGAGAAGAATCGTGTTACCGGTACTGAATTTTGAATAAATTGTGGGTTTTAAAAGTTAATTTCAGAGTGGAATGTTAAAATGTAAATGTTGAGAGTGGAATTAACATAAATAAACTACATTAACGAAAAAGGAATGCTTGTGGTGGCCCTGGGACGTTTCAGCCCAAGAAGCTTCGGAATCCATATATTGAAGCGCCTGCATGCACTAGCAAGGAAAACTATGATCCAAAACTGACCAAGATGGGAGGGGGGGGGGGGGGGAATGGGCAAGCAGTCAATGATATAGGCCTATTTGTGTGTGTGGGTTTATGGGAGTCTGGGGTCCAATTGCCCTGTTCAGGGGATGGGGTGGGGGGGGGGGGGGGTGCTATTTATTTCACCATTTAGGAGTGGTATGGATGACTGAATCTTACACTGCCAAGACACTGAAATTTTTGATGTGCAGGCTTGCATGCAAAAATCGGGGGTGGGCGTCAGAAAATCTTCGATAGAGGAATTAAAATCTCCTGTCTGAAAGACCTATTTTAATTTTGGGGGTTTCAAGACACGTGTGGGGGACAAAACAAAAAAATTATAAGAAATTTCGGGGCATGTTTGAGCTAGGATTACGATGTACGGTGGTCTGGCTTGTCGATCGGCATGTCATTATTGGAAATAAAAAAAAAAATTATTTTTTATTGATTTTATTTACATATGGTTATAATTATGATTACTGAATTAATAAAAAGTAATTGAAAATATTGATTTGTCTCTTATTTTTTCTCATGTGCAGGGCGTGTTAAAACAGATGTTGGTTTGAAGGACAGCTCTGCTTTGTCACACCACTCAAATGTCATTTCACATGCACCTAGTGCAAGTGGTAGTTTAATCTACTGTACCTAATTAATCACTTCAATCCTGACTACTTTTATGTAGTACTAATAGCCGTAGAATAATACATGAATATCTAGTCCAAACTTGGACCCACAGTCCGTAATATAATTTTTGGCGTTGGTACGGCCTGTACGTCCAACGCTCTTGATCTCCGGGCTCGTATCGACGAAGCACGGTTGACTGACGGCGCGTTTGAATCTCGGTGCTTTTCACTTCAATCGTCATCATTTCGAACACAGTCAACCGTGCTTCGTCGATACGAGCCCGTTCCGTTTTATGCGTCAGGTATTCCATTAGTCAAACTCTCCCGAAGATTTCAATTTAAACATGGCGACCTCCGTTGTTGATCAGCTGAATAATTGCGAGTGAAAATACGTTTTAGATTTTATCAAGCGATCGACACGTTTTTATACAGATATAATTGCTCAGTAAATATTCTTTTTTCGATCACATACTAACACAAAGCTTCAGGATATGCCATATTGTTCTCACGAGGCGAGATGGAGCAGCAAGTAAATCGTTTACTGGTCATATAGTGCACCGCGGAGATGGAGAGCGTTGGACCTACAGGCCGTACCAATGCCAAAAATTATATTACAAACTGTGGGTCCAAGTTACTGAATATCAAGCCACAAATCAAATATCAAAATCCCTCCAGAAATAACTAAGTTTTTTAGCAAAAAGGGCCACCTGCCCGGCGACCGGCCCTCACCATACCAATAGTGAACGTTTTTTTGTTGAAACATTTGACTGAAAATAGGAAACTAAATGAAAAGAATTAAATGAGTATGTCTAATGATATCACACAAAATGAAGAGAAATAGCCGGTTTATGCTTTTTAAAACTGGCAGTAATTGCATATCAAATAATATTACTGTCTTACGTTTGTGAACGATTCCTATTTTCCTACCGCCCCAAGAGATTCTTCTTTAAAATAGCGCACCCGGACCAGAAGAAACAGATAAATTACCAAATAACGCCGACGTTATTTCGTAAATCCTCGACGGAACACCGGCGACGTTTTTTTTTCTCGAGTCTGGGAACTAATTGACAACACTGGTGTCATTAAATTGAGATAGGTCGGATATCACACATAAATCTGCTATTACGCACCCCTCCCCCTTATACATCCTGCAAGTATAAATATCTCGATATTAAAATGTCTTGCCTGATGTTCCCTATATGGATTAACTTGGAGGGGGGGGGGGGGGGCATATGGCTGATTTTTAGCTCACCGAAGGGAACTTAACTTATCACTTGCCGTCGTGAACTTTACATTATTGACTTCTCCACCCAAACTACTGGACCAAATTGAACCAAATTTGGTGTGCATGTTCCTTATATGTCAATTCAAGTTTGTACAAATAACCTTGCCGTGCCGAACCACAAGGGGCATTACTCTGCTAGCACCCAAACATTTTTTTTTTTAAAATCTACTTCTCCAGAACCATCATTCAGCTCCCTCTAGGAGCCCGAATTTTAACTTGGTGAAATATGAGGAAATTTCTTTAAAAATCTTGCATATTTGGTATGAATGCTTTCATATTTGGTGTACAACATTTCTGGGGGGGGGGGGGAGGACAGATTCAAGTTTGTACAAATCGGGTCCCTCAGTTAGGATTTGGGCTCTCTATTGGAGCCCAAAGTTTAACTTTGTGCAATTTGAGGAAATTTCTTTAAAAATCTTCTTCAGATTCAGATCCACCAGTCAGAATCCTTTCATGTTTAGTATACAACATATATAGGGGGTCAGATTTAAGTTTGTTCAAATCGAGTCCCTGGGTTTATATTTGGGCTGCCTCTGGCAGCCTGAATTTTAACTTAGTGCTATATGAGGGAATTTCTTCAAAAGTCTTTTTCTTCAGATTCACCAGTCAGAATCCATTCATATTTGGTATGCAACATCTTGCAGTGGGCCAGTTTCAGTTTTGTTCAAAGTGGTTACCTGGGTAAATATTTTGGCCCCCTGTTTGAGCCCAAAGTTTAACTTAATGCAATGTGAGGACATTTCTTTTAAAACC
>CM062288.1:264048-373202 GCA_031216915.1 Pictodentalium vernedei | reverse complement strand
GCAACAATATTGTAACGGCTTGACCGGTGGCTGGTGTTAGCTGAGAAGCCCCAAAAGGGCTGTGCTATTTTCCCACAGTACATTTCTCAATCTTTCAGGCTTCTGACACCACCGCAATTAAGGATTTGCGGACACCAAGGAATACAAATGAGTTGGCTGACTAATAATAACTACATGTAAAACTTGGAATTGCTTGGTAGGCTAATAGCCTTGGCTGCTTAAAGAGGTAAGGAGGGGTTTCTGTTGTGGAGGGTCAATGCAGGCAGGAATTATGTGTACATCTAAAGGGTTAATCTGTGACATCTATGATTCTGAACATCTGGGCTAACTTCTCACTAATCTTGGCTAACATCTGGCCAATATAAGTTTTTGGCATTTGATCATCTAGGCTGACATCTAACATCAGTAAATGGCAGGTGGGGGGGGGGGGGGAGGAGGGGGGGTTAATTTGCAAATATCACATTGGTTGTTTACATTTATGACCAGATCAATTTAAAGTTTACATTTATTTCTTTGTGTATAGCTAGATTAAATCAGTCATTGGAATTAATTTTGCATTGGCATGTTGCTGGTCAAGGGGTACACTGTGGGTTCACTAAACTAATTTATTTCTGACATAACTCGTAGCTGTTGGCCTGGGACTTTCTTGAACAACTCTTTACTTTGCACCTATGTAGTGAAAGGGGAATAACTCAAAACATCTCTGAGTGACTTCCATTATTTACAACAACAACGGCCAAAATGATAACTTATTTTACACTTTACATGTTAAATGATTGGGTTAAGGAACCCGCGCTATTGCATTACATGCGATAACGCTTTAGCAATGCCTAAGCATTCTCACCTTCCCCTTTGCAATACAAGTTTGTTTTAATTTGAGCTTGATTCGGTTTATCGACTATTTTGATTTGATCAAAAGAGATGAGACAACGAGCGTCGGGGCTCCTATATAGGAAATTTTCGTACACGTGACCATCAGCAACCAATGACATAGCGTAAATGTGGTCAGGATTCCTGAATTACGTTCAGAAAATGCAACTGCTGACAGACGGTCTACTTGTGTCAGGATCCTGAACAGGACCTACACAGAACACTTTATGTAGACATGTCCACAGTTGACCAATAAAACCCACAAAACTCGGAAAGAGAATGACCATTTACGTCATAACATGAATATTACAGCTTTCTTATAGCAGAAGGGATTACGAACGACATTTGAAAAAGGTGAACGCTGACAGATAAAACTTGACGATAAGTGCGCAATAAGATACACGGCCGCAAAATGTTAGCCGGTGCGCCAAAAGAATCCTACATTCTAAAATCGAAAGCGCACACGAAACTGCGTTAAATTTGACAATATATTAGTGAATGTAAAAGACGGCAGAAAAGCGTCAATACAATGACAGTTAATAAAAAAAAACCTATAATTTAACTGAATAGTTGATTCTGATCGTTGATCCAAATAAGGTAACTTGTTAACACGTGACCAGTTTGCTTAGCAGGAAACAGTTGACAATGGACACCAGTGAAAAGTTAAAATTGACTGCGGTAAAAATCGCACATTATCGAATAAATAATAAACGTGCGATATCAGCATGGATGTACTTTTTGAAGAATAATTTCTTTGAGTTACCGAAATGAGGCATGACAACTCCTACTTTTCTAGTTATGATTGAAAATGTCTGAAATTATCACCGAAATATGTACAACTTCACGCCGGCAAAAAATGTGAAATTTTAGAACACAAATCGGCGTGTTAATAAATAATTTATTATCGGTGGTATATAAGTTTTAGTTAGAATTAAGTTAAAAAATCAGCGGCTAAGTTGGTACAAAAATTGTTTCGAAACATAACGTATTTTGATTTAAATATCACATTTTATAACTTTTTACAACTGGCCTAATTTCACGACAAAGCTGGCTGTACTGTACAGATTAACACTGTCTGATTTGGGTAATCTGCTATATAATAAATACACGAAAGAATATACCACTGGGACCACACTTTACCTGGGGTATATATTACATCTTCCCCCCACCTCAAAACTTTCAATATTTATCTGATTTGCATTAATGACAACATTAATTAATTGAGAGACTAAGGGTGAGATTCTTTGACATAACTTATAAGGCCGAATTGACAGGATAGTATAGGATCGACAATGACATGATAAAACTTTCTGTGGTTCTTGTTCTGGAATGTCCAAACCATAATCATTAACATTGATCTGATTGGGCGTCAGCCATCTAACATCATGAGTTCATCATAACATGCATCCCCCAACATCAGGGATTCTACATAGGATATTTCAAATCTGAGGAGAGGCCTCATTACCATCAATTTCTTCATACCGTCAACCACTGGGATTGCGGCAACTTCTAAGGCTTCACATATTACATCTGTCGCAGTATTTCTCTCAATGGATGCAGCTTCCATAATTGTCAGCAATTGGTCATCAACTGCATTGTTAGCTTAACTTGACATAGTCAAGATAAGCTTTTGCCATCACGCGTGCGGAAGTCTGTTAGTCTGTGACGTCTGTTCACATTTTCCTTTAGCACAGGCTACACCCCGCAGTTCTTGTCTGATCGTCACGAAATTTCATATGCAGGTTTGGGGTCATGTCTAGATGAGAACGTCCCCTTTTGGTCACGATCGGGCAACTGGTATGTCTGCCCGAGCCCAAAACCCGAAAACTAGCACAGTCTACAGGTCGTATTTATGAAGGGATTTATTGTAACTTGGTAGGATGCCTCTGTATAATGCCTAGATGAGAACGTCCCCTTTTGGGCATGATCTATCAACCGTGATGGCTGCCCAAGCCTGAAACCCAAAAACTTTTAGCACAGTCTGCAGGTCATGTTTAATGTGGAGGGATTTCATTATAACTTGGTAGGATGACTCCTTATGATGTCTAGATGAGAATTTCCCCATTTGGGCATGATCTGCCAACCGTGACGACTGCCCGAGCCCAAAACCCGAAAACCTTTAGCACAGTCTAGGTCATATTTATTGAGGAATTTCATTGTAACTTGGTGGGTTGACTTCATACAATGTCTAGATGAGAAAGTCCCTTTTTGGACGTGATTGGGCATCTGATACGGCTACGCCCGAAGCCCGAAAACCTTTAGCACACAGTCTAGAGGTCATATTTATGAAGGGATTTCATTGTAACTTCGCAGGATGACTCCAAATGATGTCTAGATGAGAATGTCCCATTTTGATCGTGATCATGCAGCCTTGATGGGTGCCCGAGCCCAAAAACCTTTTAGCATAGGAAAAGGTCATATTTATGGAGGGATTTCATTGTAACATGTTAGGTTGACTCCATGTAATGCCTAGATGATGACTTTTGGTTGTGGTTGGTCAACTGTGATGGCTACAGGTGCCTGAAGCCCGAAAACCTTGAGCACACAGTCTACAGGTCATATTTATGAAGGGATTTCATTGTGACTTCGCAGGATCACTCCAGATGAGATTGTCCCCTTTGGTTGCGATCATTGAACCGTGATGGCTGCCCGAGCCTGGAGCCCGAAAACCTTTAGCACAGTCTACAGGTCATATTTATGAAGGGATTTCATTGTAGCTTGGTAGGATGACTCCAAATAGTGTCCAGATGAGAACGTCCCCTTTTGGTCACGATCATTCAGCCTTGATGGCTGCCCGAGCCCAAAAACCTTTTAGCATAGGAAAAGGTCATATTTATGGAAGGATTTCATTGTAACCTGTTAGGTTGACTCCATGTAATGCCTAGATGATGACATACCCTTTTGGTCATGGTTGGTCAACTGTGATGGCTACAGGTGCCTGAAGCCCGAAAATCTTGAGCACAGTCTACAGGTCATATTTATGAAGGGATTTCATTGTAACTTCATAGGATCACTCCAGGTGATGTCCAGATGAATGATCGCAACCAAAGGGGACATTCTCAACTATGATGGCTGCCCAAGCCTAAAGCCCGAAAACCTTTAGCACAGTCTTCAGATCATATTTATGAAGGGATTTCATTGTAACTTGGCAGGTTGACTTCATATAATAATGTCTAGATGAGAACAGCCCCTTTTGGACATCATTAGGCAACTGTGTTGGCTACAGGGGCCCAAAGCCCGAAAATCTTTAGCACAGTCTACAGGTGATATTTATGAAGGGATTTCATTGTACCTTGGTAGGATGACTCTAAATAATGTCTAGATGAGAACGTCCCCTTTTGGTCGCGATCATTCAGCCTTGATGGCTGCCCGAACCCAAAACCCTTTAGTCTATTGGTCATATTTATGGAAGGACTTCATTGTAACCCGTAAGTTTGACTCCATATAATGCCTAGATATGACATCCCCTTTTGGTCGTGATTGGTCAACAACTGTGACGGCTTCAGGGCCCGAAGCCCAAAAACCTTGAGCACAGTGTACAGGTCATATTTATGAAGGGATTTCATTGTAACTTTGGAGGATCACTCCAGATGATGCCCAGATGAGAATGTCCCCTTTTGGTTGCGATCATTCAACCATGATGGCTGCCAGAGCCCAAAGCCTAAAAACCACAGGTCATATTTATTAAGGGATTTCATTGTAACTTGGTAGGTTGACTTCATATAATGTCTAGATGAGAATGTCCCCTTTGGATTGGGAAACGGACGGCTACAGGGGCCCGAAGCCCGAAAACCTTTAGCACGAAAACCTTTAGCACAGTCTTACAAGCCATATTTATGAAGGGCTTTTAATGTAACTTGTTAGGATGGCTCATTTTGGAATAATTTCACTGTAACGTGGTAACTTTTGTTGATATACGTTAACTGTGAGGGCCACATATATTAACTGTGAGGTCATATTAACCCACCCCTCAGATCTTTAGTACAGTGTACACCTCATATTATTTTTATCATAAACATAGCATACAGGGAACAGAAATGAACATATTTCCAATTATCATCACAATTCTTGTCTTATTTCATAATCCTTTCATAAACATTGAACATTATCCTTTTCATCAAACACAACACACAAGTTAAGCTACAGTGTCATTGACACACTTTCATTGCTGGTACCGGTGGCAATCATCCTCAGCATTTCATAATTGTAATATCTGGCCTGTGGTGATGTTTTATGGATCTGAGATTACTGGTGGTGTTCCCGGAAGAGCCAGCATATTATATTTTGATAGTTCCCCTCTCTCAGCTGGCCTACTGTCACCCTTGGATGAGTTCGCAAACTCCCAACTCATAGCTGCAAACTCCCACTGCTGTAACTTTTGGTCGGGAGTCAGATCTTTCCAACCACAAGGTGGCCAGGTCATGGTGGTGCCAAAGATAGAGATCTGGATGGATCTATCCCCCCATTCTCGACGTGCCGGTGGCACTAAAGGCATGCAGCCCTTGCTCAGAATACTTGGATCGGGCAGTTAACGGTGACACATCTTCTGGCTCTACCTCTTCAAGCAATGTTGCTATCACTTCGCGGCGGTCGGATGCTGGTGACTCTGGGAGTGTAGGTTTTAATGGTTCAGTAGAAATTGATTCATGACGTTCTGAAGAAATAGACTTTGATGGTTGTGGAAGAGTGGGTTCTCTTCTTCTGGTAATGCTGCCCTGGTGGATAGTGTGTCAGTGTCCATCTCTTCCTCGCTGATTCTATTACTACTGTCCTGGGTTGTTGGATGTGGCTAATGAATCTGCTCACTGATGACAGCATTCTAGGAGTTATGCCCAGCGGAGTTGTCAACTGCTGGTGTTCTTCTCTGCCCGGGACTTCCCTCTGATCTCCTTTAGGTGGCATTGTAGGATGCTGCTCTGCCCACTTAATTGGATATCTCTTAATTGTATATTCCTGTTAACTGAATATAATTTTCAAACACAAAACCATTTACCATACCTCCAGTACAAATTTGATCTGTTAATTGCATATGGGTCGTAGAGTAAAACTCCTGTTAATTGTATATAATTTTTTGTAATATGTCGAAAAAATTACTGTGATGCGCACCAAATACCCCTCATTTATCAACCTTTTTGGCCTCTCTACATCCAATACAGGCATTTATTCTATTATATCTTGTTTGACAGAGCTCTATGAGCTCTGTCAAACAAGATATAATAGAATAAATGCTCAGTTTACCCCCAGGACACGCACCAAATCCCTGTTAATTGTATATACTCCTGTTAATTGAATAATTTTCACTGGCAAAAGGGATATTCAATTAAGAGGATTCCACTGTACTACTCTCCTGGGTTGTTGGATGTGGCTAATGAATCTGCTCACTGATGACAGCATTCTAGGAGTTATGCCCAGCAGAGTTGCCAACTGCTGGTGTTCTTCTCTGCCGTGGACTTCCCTCTGATCTCCTTTAGGTGGCATTGTAGGATGCTGCTCTGCTTCTGAGGGGGCGACTCGTCTCATGAGTGATTGAAGGAGTCTTGGTTCTTTGAATATCTCATCCTTTATCTTAACTGGTTGAGCGCTACAATTCTTACACTGTGCAGTTGAAACGTGTATTTTTTTTTCAGAAGTTTTACAAATGATGAATGATTCATATATCTTGACTTTTTTTTACTCTTTCTTTTGATGAAACCCATCAACATGTATACATATTTTTTAAGGTAATTAAATTTTCTTCAAGGCTTCATTTTTAGCTCAACTTTGGCGAAACCAAATTTGAGCTTATGCTATGGCCAGTTGTCCATCGTCCGTCTGGCCGTCTTGTCCGTCTGTCCATCAACAATTCAATACAGCTCGGTCTAGAGGCCGTATTCATGAACCGATCTTTATGAAACTTCTTGGGTACCTTTGTTATGACTGTGGGACGAGAATGAGTGTTTTTGGGTCCGATCCGAAATTCAAGTTGGCCGCCAGCCGCCATTTTGTACCGACGATGCAGAAATCTCTTTTTTGTACAGAACTTACATATGAAAGCACTGATTTGAATAATTTTTTGTATGAATGTTAGTACCATGGGATACATCACATATCATACAGGTTTTTTTCTCGTACGTAAATTATGCAAATTAGACTAACTTTGATGTATTTAGTGTTACTTTCAGCACTGTAAGTGCATATGTCAATACGGCTCGGGCTAGAAGTCGTATATTTATAAACCAATCTTTACGAAACTTCTTGGGTACCTTTGGTATCACCGTGGGACGAGAACGAGTGTTTTTGGGTCCGGTCCGAAAATCAAGATGGCCGATGGCAGCCATTTTGTACAAAATTAGGTGCAATCAGATTTTTGCACAGAACTTCCAGATGAAAGTGCTGACTTGAATAATTTTTTGTGTGAATGTTTAGTACCATGGGATACATCACATATAATACAGGTTTTTTTCTCGTGCAGAAATTATGAAAATTAGATGAACTTTGATTTTTTCAGTGCTACTTACACACAGTCAATACGGCTCGGGCAAGAGGCTGTATTTATCAACCGATCTTCACGAAACTTCTTGGGTACCTCTGTTATCACCTTGGGATGAGAACGAGTGTTTCTGAGTGCGGTCCAAAATTCAAGATGGCTGCCAGTGGCCATTTCGTACCAAAATTAGGTCTAATCAGTTTTTTGTACACAACTTCTATACGGCTCAGGCTAGAGGCCGTATTTATGAACTGATCTTTACGAAACGTCTTGGGTACCTTTGTTATCACCGTGGGATGAGAACTTGTGTTTTTGGGTGTGATCCAAAATTCAAGATGGCCACCAGCAACCATTGTGTACCAAAATTAGTGCAATCAGTCTTTTGTACAGAACTTCTGTACAGCTCGTATTTATGAACTGATCTTCACAAAACTTCTTGGGTACCTACCTTTGTTTTCACTTGGGACAGGAATGAGTGTGGTTTGGGGTGCCTTTGTTATCACTGTGCTATGAGAACAAATATTTTGGGGTTCAGTCAGACCCACTCTGGGACTAAGATTTCTTTTCTAGTTTAGCATCTGACTGTCACCCACCTTTACAATACTTTATCTATACATTTGTTACAGGCAATGGTCAGTATTTATGTACAGACTGTTACAATACTTTATACGTACCTTTGTTATCAGGTCATTACCTAGATGTTTGTCATTGCTGTGTCACATACTATACATGTACATGTCTTGACAAGTTGAGCTACAGTGTCACTGACACTTTCATTTATTTTACCGTATATTGTATTAATTACAGGTAACACAGGTAAAAAATTAACAAGAAAAATGTTAAAAATTTAAAACATAAGGGAAAATCAAGATTTTTGACTTTTTTGTTGTTTTACTTTCCACTCCCAAAACATACCCTTTTATCAAATGGTCCTCTTGGTTGATTGTGGTGTAGGTGTATAACAGGAATATTATCATTGACGAGCAAACAGGTAAGAGAACCATCATAAAAGTCAATTTTTAACCCTTTACCCAACGCAGACGATATCAAAATATATTATTTTAAAAATATTTTTTTTAAATTTTTAAAAAAAATTCAGCAAAACCATATCATGTGACCCCTCGTTCGAACGAGCTCGTTCCAACGAGGGGTCACATAATATGGTTTTGTTGAAATATTCTGAAAAATTTTAATGTTTTCAACTGCACAATTTGCATATTATGCGGGCGGATGCGGGCGATTCGTTGGGTAAAGGGTTAAAGAAAATTTGTTTTGAAGTTTTTCACAAGCCTCTTACAAAACGTATCCATTGACATAATACTATGACAGCTAACAACAATGTTTGCTGTGCATTGTTTCAGAGGTATGCCACAACAGGTATTACCTGTACTAAATGAGCAAAACAGGTAAATGGAAAAAATAATCGCAAATTATTGTAACCATTATGGAAAAGTTCTACCAGGATATATGTTAACACAAACAGTTGAAACTTCATTACCAAAGGCAGAGGCCACATTTTATTGTTTGAAGATGGTCGCATTACAGGTGTGTTACAGATGTTCCAGATAGCTAATTAGCAACCAGGTAAAAAATGAAAAAAAAAAAAATTATAAATTTTTTTTTTTTAGCTTAACTTGACATAGTCAAGATAAGCTATTGCCATCACGCGTGCGGAAGTCTGTTAGTCTGTGAGTCCGTTAGTCTGTGAGTCTGTTAGTCTGTGAGTCTGTTTCTGAGTCTGTGACGTCTGTGACGTCTGTTCACATTTTCCTTTAGCATGGGCTACACCCCGCAGTTCTTGTCTGATCGTCACGAAATTTCATATGCAGGTTTGGGGTCATGTCTAGATGAGAACGTCCCCTTTTGGTCGCGATCGGGCAACCGGTATGGCTGCCCGAGCCCAAAACCCGAAAAGCCATTAGCACAGTCTACAGGTCGTATTTATGAAGGGATTTCATTGTAACTTGGTAGGATGCCTCTGTATAATGCCTAGATGAGAAGGTCCCCTTTTGGGCATGATCTATCAACCATGATGGCTGCCCAAACCCGAAACCCAAAAACTTTTAGCACAGTCTGCAGGTCATGTTTAATGTGGAGGGATTTCATTGTAACTTGGTAGGATGACTCCTTATGATGTCTAGAAGAGAATTTCCCCATTTGGGCATGATCTGCCAACCGTGACGACTGCCCGAGCCCAAAACCCGAAAACCTTTACCACACAGTCTACAGGTCATATTTATTGAGGAATTTCATTGTAACTTGGTGGGTTGACTTCATACAATGTCTAGATGAGAAAGTCACCTTTTGGGCATGATTGGGCAACTGTGACGGCTACAGGGGCCCAAAGCCCGAAAACCTTTAGCACAGTCTAGAGGTCATATTTATGAAGGGATTTCATTGTAACTTGGTAGGATGACTCGAAATAAGGTCTAGATAAGAACGTCCCATTTTGATCGCGATCATGCAGCCTTGATGGGTGCCCGAGCCCAAAAACCTTTAGCATAATATAGCAAAAGGTCATATTTATGGAAGGATTTCATTGTAACCTGTTAGGTTGACTCCATGTAATGCCTAGACATCCCCTTTTGGTCGTGATTGGTCAGTTGTGATGGCTACTAGTGCCCGAAGCCCAAAAACCTTGAGCACAGTCTACAGGTCATATTTATGAAGGGATTTCATTGTAACTTCTTAGGATCACTCCAGATGATGCCCAGATGAGATTGTCCCCTATGGTTGCGATCATTCAGCCATGATGGCTGCCCGAGCCCGAAAACCTTTAGCACAGTCTACAGGTCATATTTATGAAGGGATTTCATTGTAACTTGGTAGGTTAACTTCATATAATGTCTAGATGAGAACGTCCCCTTTCGGACAGGATTGGGCTACTGTGATGGCTAAAGGTGCCCGAAGCCCGAAAAGCCTGAAGCCCAAAAACCTTTAGCACAGTCTACAGGTCATATTTATGAGGGGATTTCATTGTAACTTGGTAGGATGACTCCAAATAATGTCTAGACGAGAACGTCCCATTTTGGCCATGATCATTCAGCCTTGATGGGTGCCCGAGCCCAAAAACCTTTAGCATAGGCAAAAGGTTATATGTATAGAAGGATTTCATTGTAACCTGTTAGGTTGACTCCATATAATGCCTGGATGATGACATCCCTTTTTGGTCGTGATTGGTCAGCTGTGATGGCTACAGGTGCCCGAAGCCCGAAAACCTTGAGTACAGTCTACAGGTCATTGTAGCATAGGGGTTAAATACCTGGGCCACAACGTTTTTGTAAGCTATGGTCTAGTTACCCGAAGGAGGACTGTTGTGTACCCCAAGACAAGAGTCTTAGAGCCGCGACTTTTCTTACCAGGTTCTTCTCTACAGGAACAGAAAAATAAGACAATAAGATATGTTTAAATTTCTTTTATATACTTTAAGATATGCAAATGAAAATTAATTACAAAGAATTTCTCAATTACAAGACTTTCTTAATTACAAAGACTTTCTCGTCAATAACAATACCGAGAATAAGAGATAAATCTTAAGTTTATATGTAAGATAAGATTAACACTGACCTTTACTTGTCTAACTGGCACAGCCCCTTGTTACCCATGGACGCGGCGAGAAGGACCCATACCTAAGTTTCCATTAAGAAATAAGTCTTACCTTCTATATAGTCTAATAGTCTAAGAGTATTGGACTGGAATAAGTACGCTACTTAGTTGCGTTAGTTATCGCTGCTTGGCTGCGAATGAGGTGCCGCGTCCGCTGCACACTGCCTGATCTGGTCCAAAACTCCTGCTTATATACAATTTCAGAGAGTATTTCAACCAATAGAAAAATTCCAATTAATTTACCTCCAAAACACCATACTCAGTTACAATAAAACAAAAC
Source organism: Pictodentalium vernedei (assembly GCA_031216915.1). Classification (NCBI taxonomy): domain Eukaryota; kingdom Metazoa; phylum Mollusca; class Scaphopoda; order Dentaliida; family Dentaliidae; genus Pictodentalium; species Pictodentalium vernedei. The sequence goes on along the minus strand of CM062288.1, from coordinate 361,980 downwards.
AATGGAGGAATTAATACTGATGTAAAAGAATATACACAAATACAAGGAAGGAGAAATAAGTGTCCACAAGAGAACGTGGTCAATGTCAATCATTGGTGACCGTGCCACGAGGAACATCAGCATGGGAGTCAGGAGGGGATGCAAGAATGTCGGAAACAATCGGTCCACGAGAATGAGCGGCCCCAGTAGGCTGTTCAATATCAATCGACTGCGTAAGCGGATTAAAAGAAACACGCGGATAAAGAGAAGGTCGGGAGGTAGAGGTAAACGACGGTACGGAGAAATCAACAGGACTGGCAGGAGGGGAATGATCGGTAAGTTGCTCATGTTTACGTGACCGAAGTTTCCGTAGCACAAAATTGCGAAAAACAATATGTTTTTGCTTTCGAAAACAACGGATAACATATAGGAGAAAAACAATTAAAATGATAGCACCAAAAGCATAAAGCCATTTAGGAATAGTAAAAGACATAGGTGGACCATCCATCCGATCAAGTTCGGCCACAAGGGAATCCATAGGAAGGCGTGCAACTTCCCGTAGATTCGAAGGCAGTGTTTGATCATGAAGGATATGTATTTTATGAAGAACGGGTTGCCAAAGTGCTCGAGATATATTCGGAAAAGGTATTAAAAGATTGGAATTTAAGATATGATGATAATTTGAGTCGACACCGTGATAATAACTATTAAGTTGCAAACTGCCACTGGATGCGATACACGGGTCGTAAAGAGAGAAACCCAATGGGCGGACGAACACGTTTGGTAAAAGAATTCCTACGATTAGGACATGTCACAGTAAAACGAAGAGGCTTTGTAGTACTAACATACCACCAGATGCCGTGCCCAATATACGTCGCATGAGGCAACGTTAGCTGGGTCAAGACTTCTCGTTGACATACATCAGGTAGGTGAGCTCGATCGCGAACAAATAACGCAATTAGGCAGTTATCATTTGGGTGTATAGTTCGAATGGCACCTACAAGAGGGCAAAACAAACGAGGATCATCAACACACTGTGTGTGTCCAACACTCGGTACAAATTTAGTACGATCTTTTGTTATGATCAGCACTCCAATTTATATGTAACCATGAGATGAGGAGAATAGGTAGTAGCATTCATAAGCGGAACCGGTAATGACAAAACGGTATATATCTCGAACTGCAATTGAACATTTACTAATGGTACCTTAACCAAAATAACAAGAGCATGTGTACTTAGAATAGCTGTAGTATTTAACAAATGATAATACTGCCAAATATCTTCCCGAGGATCCAATGGTAACCTCGTAAAGTGATCAAGATGATCACCTAACTCAAGCAAAATCGAAGTTAACTGTTTGGGTCCAACTATATCGGGTGTTAAACGTAAATCAGATAGAGTATTGATTTGAGAATGAAGTTGCAATAAATAACGTTGAGCATCATGTAGCATTAAACGCACCTGAGTTAATAATAAATCAATCTCACTATAGAGAGATACATACAATTCAAGATAGGTGATACGTTTTTCATGATTATTCAATACTGTATCAAGTCGTTTCGCCAATTGAGACACTGTCTCAATTAGGGAAAGGATTGAATGTCTATTTTCTTGTACATGAGTCTGTGTAATATTAATAATAGTAAAACTCTCTTTAAGCACATGCTGTAATTTAGCTTGGTTGCGAAAAAGCCTTCCAACATTACTACGGATAGTTTCCAAATCAGACTCAGAGACTGTACCAAAAAGAAAGCTAAGACCTTCCCCAATAAAGGGTAGCACAGACCGACGTGCTCGGATACCATTTAAGTGTTTATAATCAACATAATCCGCAAATATACTATGAGTAGTATTCAGAACAAAGTCGATTTCTGTGGATAATTTGTCCAAAATGGTCATCACATTCCATTGTATACTATTATGTTGGGTGGGTGCGGCTGCACCATCAAGAAGCAAGTCTTGCATCACACCAAGATCAGATTTTAAAAACTGAATTTGATCAAAAATATATTGGAGGTATGTATCAAAGGGTTGCAAGTCAATCACAAAACTAATGGTCCAGTCGGATTTGACCATATAAATATCTTTGACTTTTGTAAAGATCACATTATCATTTATGGTAACTTTCCCAGCGGGTGCACCGCTCACCAGGAACAAGATAACTAGCATGGTGAAAATCATGGTTCCTGAAAAAGAAAAATGAATCGGGTGTGAGTGATATATTCAAATAATTTTGAATGTTTTGCATGGCAGAGCCTGGCCAGAGCTTACCAAAAATAGACATATGCATCCAGGGATTCCAGTGTTAGTCGTGTTAAGTAAAATCCGGAATCCATGGAGACAAACAACACTAATAAAATCGTAGGTATCCTACAGAAAAGCATCACTCCACCTCACTCCACCCAAATTTCAAACAGGAGTCAATTATCTTGGGGTTCAAGCAATTTTGGAAAACGTACTAATTGTTCGGGTTACTAAAACCACAACCCAAGAGAAAATTAAAAATTTTGCCCTACAACCCACACTAACAAAAAAAACAAGGAGAGACCATTAATTAATCGAAACATTTAAAGTGTGAAAAATCCTGATTTTGTACTCTGTATTCTCTAGCCGGTCCGGCACTTCCCGGCAACCACGTAGCTTCAGTGTGAGTTACTACTCTGACATCATCGTTATCCACCATGACTGTCATAACTTCATCACGTGGATTGGTGATACCCGGCCTCTCTGGTATGGGATTAATGGCTCTCCTTTTGGCTTGAGCTTCCTCTCGAGCCCTCAAGCGACCTCCAGCAACCTCTTTGGTGGGTAACATAGCCCCACCAGGGTGGATAAATTTGGTATTAACCACCCTTTGAGTGGTCAATTGTGAGCGTTGTGACTCAGCAGTATGACCATGACGCTCCCGCTGATGTCTGTACGCCACTGTACGCCTAGTAAATCGGCGTTTACAGTGTATACAGCAATACAAATCGATATGCTGTTCATGGAACTTATTCCAATGCTCTTTAAGGTGGCTATGGCCTGAAAACTTCTTTGAGGACGGACATGTGGTAACAGGACAGGCCATGCCACCTTGTATCCACCTTAAATCCACCGCATCCGACTCCAAATTACCTTCTCCTGTACTGAGCCCAGATGTCGAGGGCTGTGGCCTCTCCACTGCACTTGGCTGTGGTTGATCCACCGGTTCCTCTGCTGGACCCAAGTCGAACATCTCCATCTCTGAATCGGATACGGTTAGTGTAATCTCTGCCATATTCCTGAAATTAAAGTAATCATTGTGAGCTGGACGAATGTCATATAGCTACTTAAAAAGTTGCTTTTTAACAATTCCTGCTATGTGATTACTTATTCTGTGTCATTGGCATTAAGAGTGGTTCTGATAGTAGCAAGTAGCCTCATTATGTCCTGTTTAGCAGTGGATTGCGGATGCTGGACTACAGAATCCACATGCATCTCCTCATCAGATTCAACTGTTTTATCTAACCGCTCCGCCTCCCGAAGACGACCTCTTAGTTCAGCCAAGGGTATATCGTCTTCCGAGGAGGAGTTCAAGCGGACATGGCGTTTACTTTTGATGAAAGTTGCAAGTGGCTCGTCATCCTCCGAGTCCCAACTTGAACTTTCACTACTGCCGTCATGTGTCTCATTAGGCACTGCAAGCACAGTATTTCTCAATTGTCTATCAATCTCTGGCACCTCCCAATCTTGGGGTGCCAACCTCAAATTTTCAGCATGAGCTTTAATTAACCTGCCTGTTAATTGGTCACGAATTTTGTAACTAACGGGACCCGTCTTTTCAAATATTTTGTAAGGGTATTCCCATTTTCTTTCTAATTTACCCTTCTTTGTTCCATCCTTATAAAAGACTGTGTCTCCTACCTTATAGTCTGTCTGTTTGCACTTTTTATCATTTAGACGCTGCTGTTTAGCTGCTCTTTTTGCCTGTTTTGCTTGTTGGGCCCGAAAGGCCTTATGCATCTCTTGAAGTGCAATCTTATGTGGTTCTTCCCCAAGATACTTTCTCCTTGGTCTTAGGATGTTGTCCAAGGGAAGAACTGCTTCTCTGGCATGCACAAGATAATATGGCGAGAATCCTGTGGATTCATTACCATGAAACCTTATGGCAGCCAGGGCCTGATTTATAAATAAATCCCATGTGTCTAAATCTTTGCCCGATAATTTAGATAGAATGTCGTGGAGTGTTCTATGAAAACGTTCTACTTTACCATTTGCTTGAGGATGGTAGTATGATGTTGTGATGTGCTGAATGTTCAGTTCTTTCAACAAATCCTTCATTACTGCATTAACATTTTCACTGCCATTATCAGTTAATAAGGCTAAGGGACATCCAAAACGGGTAATAATTTGATCAAGCAACAGGTTTGCTACAGTTTGGGCTGATTTATCACTAGTTGGAAATGCTTCAGGCCAGCCACTGTACATGTCGATAAAAGTAATAATGTATTTATTTCCTGACAGACTAGTTGGATAGGGACCACTTACATCAAGAGCAACCTTAGCAAAAGGATAGGGAGGCATATCCATCTCTTGAACTGGCAGGTGTAATTTCTTTAAATTTCTGGATTTACAATCTAAACATTTATCAATGTATGCATATATATCCTTATACAAATTACTCCAAAAGTACTTTCGACTTATGCTATTGTATACTTTATCAATCCCCATGTGACCTAATTTATCATGATATTGTTTTAATACTTCTGTTTTTAAGTGTTCGGGGATATACAATCTGATACGAGGTTCACCATTTGAGTCACTTATATAATACAATATCTCATTTATCATTAAATATTTACTACTAATGCTCACTGGCGTATCTTTTCCCTTATATTTCTTTATAATATCTTGTATTTTGGTATCTTTCTTTTGTTCCTCTATCACATTAAACCCAGGTAACCCAATCGCCTGTATCTCAGAGTTCTTTTCCTTGAATTTTCGAACATCCACAAACTCTCTGGGACTAAATTTATTACTATTTAAGACTCCAACTTGGTAGGTCTTATCTGTAATATCTACTTCCGACTCACTATCTTGGTGGGTCATGCAGTGCTCGGAGTGAGGCAATCTTGACAGTAAGTCAGCGCAGGTATTACTAGTGCCAGGAAGGTATTCAATTTTACAATTATAACCTGACATATTTAAAGCCCATCTTTGGACCTTTTTGTTTTGCATAGGAGCATCAAAAATATATTGCAATGGTTTATGGTCAGTTTTAATTTTGAAATTTGCTCCCTGCAAATAATGATTCAACTTTTCCAGAGAGTAATTAATGGCATATGCTTCTTTTTCAATTACAGACCATCTTGTCTGTGTGTCACTCAATTTATGGGATAAGAACATAATGGGTTTTTCATCAGGGATGCCTTCTAATTGACCTTCCCCTCTACATGGTTGTACCAAAACGGCACCTATACATGAGTTACTGGCATCTGTGTATAATATGTACTCCTCGTTTGGGTTTGGATATGATAGATGAGCGACCACCGCAAGGCTTTCCTTGAGATACTCAAAACTCCTTTGGCACTCATCTGACCAAATAAACCTTGAGTATTTTCTTGTTAGATTTACAATCGGTTCAGCTATTTCACTGAAATTTGGTATGAAGCGTCGATAGTATGAGATCATGCCTACAAAGCTTCGGACTTCTTTGACAGAGGTTGGTGGCTCAATTTGTCTGATTGTTTCCTCCACCTTTTGAGAATCTGGCTTTATTCCATCTTTTGAAATAGTGAAACCAAGATAGTTGGTTTCATTTTGAAAGAAAGAGCACTTCTTCAGCTTCAACTTCAAACGATGCTCTCTTAGACGATTAAAAATATTTTCAAGATGTTGTTTATGTTCTGCTTCACTTTTACTAAAAATCAAAATATCGTCTAAATATGCCAGGGAGTAGTCGCTCATGCCTTCTAAGACTATATTCATGAGGTTTTGAAAATGAGAAGGCGCATTTACCAAACCAAACGGCATTACATTGAACTCAAACAATCCCTTATGACAGGTAAAAGCTGTCTTAGGTTTGTCTGCTTCATCAATGGGCACTTGCCAGTAACCACTCTTAAGATCTAAGGTTGTAAAGTATCTTGCCCCATTCAGCAACGTAAACACATCATCTATCAAAGGTAACGGAAAAGATACTAGCTTGGTTACCTGGTTTAATTTACGAAAATCGACACAGAAGCATTTCGAACCGTCTTTCTTATCGACAAGAAGGCACGGAAAGCTCCAAGATGACTGAGATTTTCGAATAATGCCTGCCTTGAGCATATCATCAATTGCATCGTCCATTATTTTACGTTTCAACAATGGAACCCTATAGCCTCTCATTTTAATTGGCTTACTATTTCCAGTATCTATATTCATCTTAGTTGTATTTGTTGATGTTAAATCTTTATCGGTTTTAGCAAATAAGTCTTTATGTTTAGTCAATATCTTTTTAACTACATCTAATTTATCATCAGGAACATCAATATTTTCAGTGTTTAAATCAATTCTATCTTTATCTGTTTTTGAACTTTTAAACACTTCTTCCACAGAAGTGACTCTGTTATCCATCAATGGTTCAACTTTTCCAATCACACAACCTCTTTTTAGTGTGTGGTGTTTATCAGTATTGTTGACTATCATGACAGGTATCATGTCAACACCATTATTTACCACTGCATTGCTAACAAGAAGGCCAGGTTGCTCAGCGATAAAACCTTCCTGTATACCTTGATGCTGCAAATATTTTGTTTTAAATACACCTTTTGAATTTGCTGTTTTAGTATTGCAGACACAAACACTTTGTGGTTTCAGGTGAACCTCATTAATCAACCTAGTTAAGGATGACACATGAATGTCTCTTACCATAGGTATTATCTATCCTGCAATCTTAACTTTTGCAGATCATAATAAAGTCTAACACTATTTTTATTAATCCAATCAACTCCCAAAATCATACTACGGTGCATCTGATCAAGCACGTAGAATTGTTGCATCAATTTAATACCAGAAATTTCAATTTCCAATTTTACAAAACCACGGGGCTTAGCAATATCTCCAGTTACACCCATGATTTCTCCAAGGGATTTCTTTTCACCCATTAACCTTGGTCTACGTTTAAGGTTTTTCCAGAACTTTGTGCTTATGCAAGAGACCTGGGCTCCAGTATCAATGAGAGCCCTCACTTTTTGTTTTTCAACATTGAGCAGTACACTATTGAGACATGAAATATTATTTGAGAAACTACCCACAACTTTAGTTTTTACTCCTTTATTTTGTTTATTTCTTATTCCTTTACTTTGGGTGGTTTCAGTCTGGATCTTTCTTCCAGGATCCTTTTGAGACAATTGACTACGGACATCCTTCCTTACGAATCCTTCTTTATTCTTTGACCTTGACCCACAATCACCATTTTTACAAGTATTCTTTTTAACTTGTCTACTAGGTGTATTATTTTTATTATTTCTACTAAACTTACAAGTGTTCTTTTTAACATGTCTATTGGTCAAGGGAATAACTCGTGACTTAACCCTGCAGTCACGTATTCTATGGTGGGGGCTACCACAATTAAAACAACATTTTTTTATTTGTTTTTCAGGGGTCACCTTTTTATTTCTCTCTCCAAATGAGACCCCATTCATCTGGAGGCTTTGGAGTTTAAATTCACTCTACAGTATTTCTGAATGTGGCCTACCTTACCACATCGGTGACAAGTCTTAGACGTTTTTATTCCGCTAGACCTATTTGAATTTCTACCCGGTGTAGCAGCGGGCTGTGCCAAGTTTATTCGATTTGTGTGATCTTTACGTTTATGAGTGTCTATCTCCATTGGTTCTTCACCATTATCATTATCAAAACCGACACCACCATCAGGTAATGACTGTTCTGACAAAGGTCCACTCCCGAACCTAACTTTGTAACGATGAGCCAAGGTGTCTTCGAACATAGCCCAAGTACAGGCTTCATCCAGGGTAGGAGGATGTTTTCTTAACAATTTCATTTTTATCTCCTTTTTATGGATGCCATCACAGAAATAATCCACCAACTGCTGTTGGACATCAGGATTATTCAACCTACTTTGATATGCATCACGGGCCAGATCTAGGAGACAATCGGCAAAAAGGGCTATCGTCTCTCCCCGGCCTTGTTTAATCTGCCTTAAATGGGCAGCAGCCATTGCTGTATCTGTTATCTCCGCATATCTTTTCCTTAGCTCTCCCTTAAATTCTTCCCAACTTTCATCAGGTTTTTCCTCCAGACGCCTCAAAATGTAGTCAGATACCACAGGAATTGATGTTTGAGCGGCCATTAATTTGACCTTTTTGCCAGATTGATTAGTTATTTTAGCATATTTTTCTATGCTCTTTATCCATGTTTTAAAATTCCGTCTGACTCCGTCAAACATGACTACGGAAGCATTCAGTGCCTGGGTACTGGATGCTGCCACGTTCTGTTTGGCAATTTGATTAGCCTTTTCCTGTGACTGGCCCAACAGTTGCAGAGCCTGGAGCTCTTGACTGCCTTGCATTTGGGGGGCTGTCCTTTTGAGCTCTTCCAGCTCTATTATATATTGGGCCTGTTTTGCACCGAACTCATTCTGAGCCGTAGAGGCTTCAGTTTTCAGCTCTTGGAGCTTGCCTTCATAGTAGCCCTTTTGAGCCGAAAACTCCCCTAAGAAGTGTTCATTTGCTTCTTTAAGCTCATGGTTTAGGCGTTCAATTATGGCCTGGTATTCTTCTCTTGACTTTTGATCCATAATTTTTTTAACCCAATCTTAAGACAGTAATAAGAAGTAGGCAAACTTTCTAAGAGTATCTTAAGAAATGGTCAAAATGTCTTAAGATTTTCTATCCTGGTCACGTTACCAATAAAACTGATGTAGCATAGGGGTTAAATACCTGGGCCACAACGTTTTTGTAAGCTATGGTCTAGTTACCCGAAGGAGGACTGTTGTGTACCCCAAGACAAGAGTCTTAGAGCCGCGACTTTTCTTACCAGGTTTTTCTCTACAGGAACAGAAAAATAAGACAATAAGATATGTTTAAATTTCTTTTATATACTTTAAGATATGCAAATGAAAATTAATTACAAAGAATTTCTCAATTACAAGACTTTCTTAATTACAAAGACTTTCTCGTCAATAACAATACCGAGAATAAGAGATAAATCTTAAGTTTATATGTAAGATAAGATTAACACTGACCTTTACTTGTCTAACTGGCACAGCCCCTTGTTACCCATGGACGCGGCGAGAAGGACCCATACCTAAGTTTCCATTAAGAAATAAGTCTTACCTTCTATATAGTCTAATAGTCTAAGAGTATTGGACTGGAATAAGTACGCTACTTAGTTGCGTTAGTTATCGCTGCTTGGCTGCGAATGAGGTGCCGCGTCCGCTGCACACTGCCTGATCTGGTCCAAAACTCCTGCTTATATACAATTTCAGAGAGTATTTCAACCAATAGAAAAATTCCAATTAATTTACCTCCAAAACACCATACTCAGTTACAATAAAACAAAACAATGGAGGAATTAACACTGATGTTTATAGATATAATTTATAAACACCAGTGTCACTGTAGTGCACTTCTAAACTATGCACAATTTATTGCTTAATTTTATACATTAAAATGTTCTCTCTGATTTCTCTTCAATTCAAATTCAATAATTCACTAAATTATTTTCTCTATTTTCTCTATTAAGTAAAAGTAGGTATCCAAGTCTGTCCTTCCATCTAGCCGCTTGTTGTTTCACTATTCAGTGTTCAACTTTACTAATTTCCTTAGCTCAAAAGTGAGTTACTAATTTCAAGCCTGGTTTTCCATGCCTTAGCTCAAAAGTGAGCAACACAAGTCAATAGAAGTCAGTAGGGGACATTTCGCTACAGTCATATTTATGAAGGGATTTCATTGTAACTTCGCAGGATCACTCCAGATGATGCCCAGATGAGATTGTCCCCTTTGGTTGCGATCATTCAACCATGATGGCTGCCCGAGCCCGAAGCCCGAAAACCTTTAGCACAGTCTACAGGTCATATTTATGAAGGGATTTCATTGTAACTTGGTAGGTTGACTTCATATAATGTCTAGATGAGAACGTCCCATTTTGGACACGATTGGGCAACTGTGATGGCTTCAGGGGCCCAAAGCCTAAAAACCTTTAGAACAATCTACAGGTCATAATTATGAAGGGATTTCATTGTAGCTTGGTAGGATGACTCCAAATAGTGTCCAGATGAGAATGTCCCCTTTTGGTTGCGATCATTCAACCATGATGGCTGCCAGAGCCCAAAGCCCATAAACCTTTAGCACAGTCTACAGGTCATATTTATTAAGGGATTTCATTGTAACTTGGTAGATTTACTTCATATAATGTCTAGATGAGAACGTCCCCTTTGGACGCAATTGGGAAACTGACGGCTACAGGGGCCCGAAGCCCGAAAACCTTTAGCACAGTCTACAGGCCATATTTATGAGGGGATTTTAATGTAACTTGATAGGATGACTCGTTTTGGAATAATTTCACTGTAACTTGGTAACTTTTGTTGATATACGACTTTTGTTGATATACGTTAACTGTGAGGGCCACATACATTAACTGTGAGGTCATATTAACCCACCCCTCAGCTCTTTAGTACAGTGTACACCTCATATTATTTTTATCATAAACATAGCACACGGGGAACAGAAATGAACATATTCCCAATTATCACAATTCTTGTCTTCTTTCATAAACATTGAACATTATCCTTTTCATCAAACACAACACACAAGTTAAGCTACAGTGTCATTGACACTTTCATTTTATTGGAGTCCCACAAGATACCGCCCTAGCACATATCCTGTATAAATAACACTAGCATAATAACTTGTCATATTATGACAGGTAAATTACAGGTAAAATATGTGAATGAATCAAATAAGTTGTAGGATAACAGGTTGTGACCCTGTCTGCACACTGCATGTGCTAACCTGCAGATACACACACAGTTCCTCCTCAAATATTATCTCTTATTTTTGCCAACAGTTCCGACACCATTTTTATATCCCACTCAACGAAGTTGATGGGGTATAATGTTTTTGACTGGTCCGTCCGTCAGTGTCAGTCCGTCAGTCAGTCCTACTTGTTTTCCGGACTTTTTTTCTACACGCTTCCCGATATTGAGCTGATTTTTGGTATGTTATAGTCTAACATGGTGGCCTACAGATCAAGTTTGCATTTTGTTCCATTCCACTAATTTTTACCGAAATTACGGCCCTTGAACTTTGAAAAGTTCATCAAAATTACAGTTTTCCGGGCTTTTTCTCGGCTTGAATTCTTTCAATACCATTGAAACTACAGAACACTGTTTCCTGCAGTATTCCTAGAATCTATGTTTATTTTTAAAAAAATGATTAGAGCTTGAAATATCGGGGTGCGTGGGGTATGTGAGCATGCTCACTAAGGTTCTATATTATTGTGGTTATCCTACAACTTATATGAGGAGGTACTGTACAAGAACGGCATACGGTATGTGACCCAAAACGTCTAGAGTAGAGGGGTGAAATGTCCAAGTGCCTTGAGAACAAGTTAAGTATTCACATGGCCTTCGTTGGGTTATTCACTCTTTCAAAATACACAAGACCCAGGAAAGTATGATGGGTGGGGGTGGGGGATGAGCATCACGACATATTTTTTAATGATATATCTGAACGGCAGTGTAAAAGAACTTGACAATTTACCTTGGATTCTGATGCCGGTACACGTGTTTGACTTGTATTTGTACACAAGATGGCTGGCTCGCTTCAATTAAATAAAAATATATCTTACATAATGTTCCTGGCATTGGGGGAGGGGGTCCTTTCTTTTATTGTGTTCTCTTTTATTGTTCTCCATTGGACATGTCAATTCTACATTTTTAATGCATATTTTTAATGCATGAATAAATATGCGTGAGGGGGCGCGGTGGCTCAGTTGGTAGAGGTGCAGGCTGCAAGCCGAGAGGTCCTCGGTTCGAATCCCACCTGCGGCAACCACATTGTGTCCTTGGGCAAGACACTTCACTCTCATTGCCCATGTGGGGGCACGGTGACGCTGTGTACTAAGGCGTACTGCACGTCGAAGGTGCACCTGTCTTCAACCAATGCTAACCCTGCTTGTGTGGAGTTAGTATGTTGGGGAGCTGACAGTTGCTCACCGTTGCTCGGTGGTTCTCTCTGGGTACTCTGGCTTCCTCCACCTAAAACTGTCGTGGTCATGATTAGCCATTGTGCAGAAATATGTGACCTTAAACACCAATAAATAAATAAATAAATATGCGTGAATGAACGCCAAACAGGCACAACAGACTTGAACAGTGCAATGACGTCATGGCAAATTTCCTGCATAAATTAACTCAGATTTCGACCTTCACTTCTGTCTGGATAATTCTCGAATTCTGTATTGTTTTTGATGAAATAATCCACTCTCTATCATATTTATTCAGTTAACAATAAAATTTGCTAAAATTATTGATTTTAACAACTTCTATGGACAAAACTTGTCATGTTATTTACTGCTAAAAATAGTCCAAAATATCCGAGACAGACACATTCGCACGTGCGTTTCAACATTCATTCTCCGAGTTTACAATTAAAAAAATGACAACTAAATCAAAACGGGATATTGACACAGATGCATTGTTTTATTTAACTACGGATGTATTTAAAACTGACAAGGGGGTAAAATTATTTCTATCTCTTACAGAACACCCCATTCGAAAAGTTTTGACAACAGCAAACAAACTTTGATCAAGTTGGGGATTTCCCATTTCGTTTTTATGAATTTAGCTTAACACAGACCATTGGTCATTTCCGCATGTGCAATTTGGTGAACATACCAGTGGTCAATATTATAAACACCAACCGTTTCAAACCGGGCACTGATTTATATGTAAATAGTCAATAAAATCACATTACCGAAATCACATTACCCATTTACATATTGCTTCAGCGATACATGCGCTCTTGTTACTATAACTTTTCAGTCAGAGAATCACCAGAACGGCTTGGAATAGCATGAATTTTTGGTTCTACTGGCAATGAATCACATGTAACAATATCATGGATGCTTCTTTTGAGATCGCCATTGAAAGACTCAAATGCAAAGCATGACCAAGCCCATAATGGTCCCCAGTTTGTCACACAATCAGTTAAATGGAGTAGTTTGTGAACATAGCCCCAAAACATTTGGGTCATAAAGGCTATGTTTCGTACAAAAATGCATGGAACAACAGATTTGCTCTGGTAATATCGCTACTGACATCGCGGTTAACGATATTATCATGGTTTTTAACACCCAACTCACAACCAGCAAACTGTACATGTAAATGTTCTACAAATGTTTGATTTTCGAAGTTGTGTATTGTGTATTATCTGTTGTTCTTTGTTTTATAATATGATTTGTATTTGGAATAAAATTGAAAGAATTTTAATTGTTTATGTACCTGCATGTCTTATTTTTTCAGAAACCCAAGACATAAGATGTCACGAACTGTCAAACTGTTTGGGGAGGAGTCTAATATTGTCGAATGACGCCTATATTTCGAATACATTGAAGGCATGCGAGTCGCACTGACAGGCTTCAATTGACATCAAGTTATCAACTGGTCAATGATATTGAAAAAAAACATTGTAAATTGTATCTTACCAGTTATATTTGCAGAGAATGTGATCCAAACTGAACCTAACTGTCCTTTATGTGTGACATGATGTTCTAAAAACCTGCATCATCATGATATTCATGTATGAGAGGGTCCTAATTTAGTATGATGGTATAATAATTAAGTATGATACTAAAATAATATAATGTGACCCTTAAATAATTCTGTATGATACTTAATTTAGTATGATACTTAATTATTTTAGCATCATACTATATTAATTTAAGTATCATACTTAAATTAAGAATTTTGACCCTAATCGTACGTCATACTTACTTACTCTTTGCTGATTTAACTTACACACAAAGTGAAGAAGGAAAACACATCTTAACCCTTTACCCAACGTAACGGCCAAAACCGGCCAGCGCTATTCCCAAATATCGCCAATTAATTTTCAAAATATTTTCATTTTTTGTCTCAAAAGCATAGGTTATGACCCCTCGTTGGAACGAGCTCTTCAAAATGAAAAAAATTAGTTATTCAAGAATTTTTTTTGCAAGTGTCGTCTGCTTTTCATGTTAGGTAAAGGGTTAAAAACATTTGAACTCTTGTGAAAAAAAGTCATTCACATGATTTGGTTTTGTTGAAATTTAGTGAAAAAATAAAATTGAGAAAAAAAATTATTAAGGCCACACAAAGTAGATCTTCTGTTTTTCAGGCCATTTTTGTAAAATTGCATGTGGGTGGATGTTTTTTTATTTTTTTGTGTAATTATTTCTTAGCCATTAAAAAAAGTTCATGTTCTAAGCTTGTTTTAGGCCTCATAATCTACAGAATAGGATGGGTGGTGGTGCATTTTGTTCCTTGAGTGCAAGTAGACTTGCAGTGTTAAAGCATTGCAAAGCCATGATTCATTTAAGGGACACATATTTATCAATTTTATTAACTTGGATAAAATATCAGACATAAACCATTTAATTTTTATTTTTTTAAGTCAACATTGGTTATAAAAAGAGAGCATGCGGCAGCCAAAAGGACCATGTAGAGTGCCTCGAGAAACAGGTTTTTAACTTTTTTAGACCTAAAATAACAAATTTTTGATGTATTATGTTTTTAGAGTATGATTGCAGCTTGCAAGACTCTAGCCCTTATTTAACACCTCCCTTGGTCCTGTGGAGTAGATTATAGCTGCAAGTTTTGAATACTGCTATAATGCTATTGTGATAAAACTAGAAATGTGGAAAGTGACATTAAACTCCAATAAATGACTGAATTCAGGTGTCACAAAATATTGTATTCCAGCATATCAAACGGGGATCATTTTAGATTGTTTACATGTATTCTTGAAAATGCAATAAGAGTTCAGGATGTAGGGCTTTCTTGCATGGAAAATGTCACCTGCTTATCTTAAATACCTCTCAGGCCAGTAAGGATAAGCTTGTTAAATTTTCTGTTTACAGGGTGCATATACTCATTCACTGTTCTGATTCAGACATTGCTGACAAACCATGAATAATTAATTTAATTAATTTGTGGGATTTTGACGACACTTTTAACTCTTAACCCGCTGAGTACTTTCAAGATATTTTTTCATCAAATCTAGTCATGGCTGCTATAAAGCAGCCATAACTAGTGTTGAAAAATTAATCTAAATATAAGAAATCATTGGTGAAAAAATCCATTCAATTTACAGGGGAAAATATGTTTAACTATGCCCAAATTATACTAATATCAATGACAAGAGAAACTCTGTGCTGGGCAGGAACATCCACCAGCAGCATGCAAAGTAGCCAGGGTCATATCGTATGGAACAGTTTTAGTGGAGGAGGCTGGAGTACCCACAGAGAGTACAGTGATGGATTCTCAATTGACTAACTTCTAACGTGCAAGATTGCAGCGGTTGCATGTGTATCCACAGCGCGCAGTGCACCATAGTATACCGTGCCTCTGTGCTCATACTTGGACAATTGGGAGTTAGCATCTTGTCCAAAGACACAATGCAAATGACACAGTTGATGATAGAGCTTACAAACTTTAAGTCTGAAGTCCAATGCTTTTATTATGCCCCCGACTTGAAAAGATGTAGTGGAGACCTCTGTCCATCCGTTCTTTCATCCATCCATAACAAGACTGAATAATAAGCAACCTGTCATTTGCGAAGCGAGATCCTCAGAGGGTGAATTTGCTGATGCTATCCCATAGTGGGCCAATTTATCCTCTAGGTACATCTTTCTGTTCTGGCTTGAGATCTTTATTTAGTCAGAGGTTCACAGAGGGTAAATTTTGTGATGCTACCCTGCTGTGCAGGGTTGAATCACCAAATTCACCCTCTGGGGACCCATTTTGAAGATGACAGTCTGCTTATTTTCAGGTTTGATCTGTAACAACATTTCCCCTTGGTAATTCACTATTCACAGAAAATCGCCAATTAATTTTCATTATTTTTTCTTCTCAAAAACATAGGTTATGACTCCTCTTTGGAACGAGCTCGTTCCAAAGAGGGGGGGGGGGGGGGGGTCATAATCTATGTTTTTGATATGACCCCTCTTTGGAACCAGCTCTTTGAGCTCATTCCACTCTTTGGAACAAGCTTTCTTTGGAACGAGCTTGTTGAGCTTGTTCCACTCTTTGGAACAAGCTCATTCCAAAGAGGTGTCATATGTTTTTGAGACAAAAAAGGAAAAAAAATGAGTTATTCAAGAATTTTTGTTACAAGTGTCATCTGCTTTTCATGTTAGGTAAAGGGTTAACCAATAAAGGCCTGGTCATTCATCACAAATTCCCACTGGACTACAAACTTTTCATGTCTAGTTGATTAGCAGTGATTTCTCTAGTCAAGTCTTCGCTAGAAATCACTTCCCAGGTCTATTGTAAGCAGGACCTCCTAATGATGGCAAGTTAGGGCACATGCAAAATTGCAAAAGCCTGAAATAGGCCTTTAAAGTTTAAGGTGTGTTGTACTACAACATGTCACAAAACTACTGTAGATATGATTTGTGTTGGCAAAAGAAATATAGTGTTGAGGTCATTGGCAGGGGCGTTTGTGGTGTTCTGCCAGAATGATACAAGAACAACTTATTCTATTTTGCTGTAAATTCCCCTTTGGTACTATCAACAAATCTAATCCAAGTCAGATACCAAATACCAAATCGATACCATGGTAATTCCCTTAAGAATACCGATACCGAACTCAAGATTCTAATACCGATCATCTCTAACTAGTTCAGCCTACTAAAACAGTTGCAATATGAACTGCAAAGTGTGTGTTTCTCAGAAAGACATGTTTTTGGACTGGCCTTCATATTATCTCTGTATGTCCCACACAAAATGACTCTTTCATTAGAATTCCAGAAGTCACAATGATTAAGGTGTGTTTTCTCGTTCTCTTTGTGACTTTGTGTGTAAGCGAAACCAGTAAGTATGTAAATTAATATTCTGATATTTTAATTCTTTGAAACATAAAACTTTCTTAATACATCATCAGAACTAAACACTACAGTGGAATTATATTAATATACACCTCACCTAACAAAAGCTGGTCAGTACTGTTCACTAAAATTGTCATTTAAAGTTTTGTTATGTTTTTGTCCTTTTTGTTTCAAAAACATACTCATTAACCCTTTACCCAACGAATCTCCCGCATCCGCCCGCGTAATATGCAAATTCAGCAGCTGAAAAAATATTATATTTCGAAACATTTCAACAAAACCATATCATGTGACCCCTCTTTGGAACGAGCTCGTCGAGCTCGTTCCAAAGAGGGGTCACATGGTATGGTTTTGTTGAAAGTTTTTGAAAAAATTTAAAAAATGATATTTAAAATATTAAATTTTGAAATCGTCTACGTTGGGTAAAGGGTTAACTGGTAGAGTGCTAAATTATTTTTGGTCCTTAAAATTTCATTGTGCATCTTTGCCTTGTTACAATTTATGGGAGAGTGCCAGATGGCACTCCCCCATAAATTGTAATAAGGCAAGCCTAAGAGATAAAATAATTTCACTTAATTATTTATTATTTATTTGCTGGTGTTTAAGGTCACATATTTCTGCACAATGGCTAATCATGACCACAACAGTTTTATGGGTGCAGGAAGCCGGAGTACCCGGAGAGAACCACCGAGTAACGGCGAGCAACTGTCAGCTCCCCAACATACTAACTCCACACAAACAGGGTTAGCATTGGTTGAAGACAGGTGCACCATCGACGTGCAGTACGCCTTTAGTACACAGCGTCACCATGCCCCCACGTGGGCAATGGGGGTGAAGTGTCTTGCCAAGGACACAATGCGGTTGCCGCAGGTGGGATTCGAACCAAGGACCTCTCGGCTTGCAGCCTGCACCTCTACCAACTGAGCCACCACGCCCCCAATAATTTCACTTCAAAGATAATATGAAGCAGCATATGAAGCCTTTAAATTGTGGTATCTGCACTTCAGAATAAAGCCCAAATATGGACGTCCAGCACTCTACCAGTTGATGAACCCTTCACTTATTACTTTTTATCAAATTTAAGAAAACCATATTATGTGACCCCCTCATTGGAACGAGCTTGATGAGCTTGTTCAGTCAGAGAGTCACTTAATATGGTTTTGTTGAAATATTTTGAAAATACTTTTTATCTCAACTTTGGCGAAGCCAAATTTGAGCTTTTGTCATGGCCCGTCGTCTGTCTGTCCGTACGTCAACAATTGGATATGGCTCGGGCTAGAGGCCATATTTATGAACCGATCTTTACGAAACTTCTTGGGTACCTTTGTTATGACTGTGGGACGAGAACGAGTGTTTTTGGGTGCGGTCCAAAATTCAAGATGGCTGCCAGCCACCATTTTGTACCGACGATGCAGAAATCTGTTTTTTGTACAGAACTTCCATATGAAAGCTCTGATTTGAATAATTTTTGTATGAATGTTTAGTACCATGAAATACATTACATATCATACGGGTTTTTTTCTCGTGCTTAAATTATGCAAATTAGACTAACTTTGATGTTTTTTGGTGTTATTTTCAGCACTGTAAGTGCAAATGCCAATACGGCTCGGGCTAGAGGCCGTATTTATGACCGATCTTTACGAAACTCCTTGGGTACCTTTGTTATCACCGTGGGACGAGAACGAGTGTTTTTGGGTCCGGTCCAAAATTCAAGATGGCCGATGGCAGCCATTTTGTACAAAATTTGGTGCAATCAGATTTTTGCACAGAACTTCCATATGAAAGCGCTGATTTGAATAATTTTTTGTGTGAATGTTTAGTACCATGGGATACATCACATATAATACGGGGTTTTTTCTCGTGCAGAAATTATGCAAATTAGATGAACTTTGATTTTTTCAGTGCTACTTACACACAGCAAGTACACATGTCAATACGGCTCGGGCTAGAGGCTGTATTTATGAACCGATCTTCACGAAACGTCTTGGGTACCTTTGTTATAACCTTGGTACGAGAACGAGTGTTTCTGGGTGCGGTCCAAAATTCAAGATGGCTGCCAGTGGCCATTTTGTACCGAAATTAGGTTTAATCAGTTTTTTAGCTCATCTTGACAAAGTCAAGCTGAGCTAATCTCATCGCTTCCCGTCCGTCGTCCGTCGTCCGTCAACACCATGTTTTGGTCTTCTCCTCCAAAGCCACTGGGCCAATTCAAGTGAAAGTTTGTGTGAGTGATGGTCCCAAAGGGGCATTTCATTTTTGTTCAACTCAGCATGCCCAGCCCCATAGGGAGGGAGTGGGGGAAAATGCACCCAAATATTTTAAAAATCTTCTTCTCAAGAACCAGTGTGTACAATGACTTGATATTTGCTATGGAGCTTCCATATGAGGTGTAGAATCAAGTTTGTTCAAACGAAGTTCGTGAAGTAATATTTGGCTTTGTAATAGGAGGGGTAAGATTTTTCCCCGCCCAAAATTTCTATTTTCTGAACTGATGGTCCGGTATGAACCAAATTTGGTTTGTGTTATTATTGGGTCATAAATACATGACCCATGCAAAAAAAAAAATTCCCACATCCCCATGGGAACCCTGGGAGCTAAAAATAGAAATATTTTCAAACGCCCATATTTCCCAAACCCCACAGAACAGAGAGCTTTTATTTGGTATGAAGTATCCTTATGACCAGTAGAATTGAATGGTAAAAAAAAATTGCCATCGGTTATGTTAGGGTGTTCTGTAATGGGCATCGAAAAAATGCTGAGTCAGCATATTTGCAAAAATTTTAAAAAATCTTTTCTCCAGAACCAATCATCAGAATCTTTTGATATTTGGCATACAGCATTCATAGGGGGGGGGGGGGGGGGGGGGGGGGGGGGGGGGGGGGGGGGGGGGCAGGGGGGGGGGAGGGGCAGGGGGGGGGTCAGATAAAAGTTTGTTGAAATAAAGCTCATTGGTTCATATTTGGGCTCTCTACAGGAGCCCGAAGTTTTAACATAGGGTAATATGGGGAATATTCTTTAAAAATCTTCTTCTTCAGGACCGCCAGTCAGAATCTTTTAATATTTGGTATACATCATTGTTATGAGGGTCAGATTCTAGATTGTTCAAACCAAGTCCCTAGATTAATATTTGGGCTTCCTACGGAAGCCCAAATTTTATCTTTGTTCAATATGGAGGGTAATTTAAAAAAATCTTCTTCTTCAGATCCATCAGTCAGAATGCTTTTGATATTTGGTATGCAACATCTTTACGGGGGTCAGATTCAAGTTTGTTCAAATCAGATCCCTAGGTATATATTTGGGCTCACTATGGTAGCCCAAATTTTTACTTAGTGCAATATGAGAAAATTTCTTTAAAAATCTTCTTCAGATCCACCAGTCGGAATACTTTTATATTTGGTATACAACATCTCTAGGGGGGTCAGATTCCAGGTTGTTCAATTCGAGTGCCTAGGTTAATATTTGGGCTCCAAATGGGAACATGAAATTTAACTTAGTACAATATGAGGGAATTTCTTCAAAAATCTTCTTCAGATTCACTTGTCAGAATGCTTTCACATTTGGTATACAACATCTCTAGGGGGGTCAGATTCAAGTTTGTTCAAATCGGATCCATAGGTCAATATTTGGGCTCGCTATGGTAGCCCAAATTTGAACTTAGTGCAATTCGGAGAAATTTCTTTACAATTTCTCTTCTTCAGATCCAACAGTCAGAATGCTTTCATATTCGGTACACAACATCTCTAGGGAAGTCAGATTTAACTGTGTTCAAATCAAGAGCCTGGGTTAATATTTGGGCTCTCTATGGGAGCCGGAATTGGCCATTTTGCTGAAGAATTAAAAATTTTGTATTCAGTATCTTCTAGAGGTACTAAGATTAATCCACATAGGTTGTATCAAGGGGCTTCATAGGGGAGCTCTACATTTTACTTATGATCAACTGAAGAAAAGGCATGATGCCCAGATTATTTTTGTCACTCCTGAGGGACTCAAGGATTGACAGTGTAGCCTATGGAGATGGCTTGCTTAATGTAGACTCATTGGACTCTGTTTAAATTGTGTTCTGTACAAGAGGAGCGCTTCAGGCCCCGTGGGGCCTCTTGTTTGTACACAACTTCTATACGGCTCAGGCTAGAGGCCGTATTTATGAACCGATCTTTACGAAACTTCTTGGGTACCTTTGTTATCACCATGGGACAAGAACAAATGTTTCTGGGTGCGGTCCAAAATTCAAGATGGCTGCCAGTGGCCATTTTGTACCGAAATTAGGTCCAATCAGTTTTTTGTCACAACTTCTCCACAGCTCATATTTGTGAACTAATCTTCACGAAACTTCTTGGGTACCTTTGTTTTCACCTTGGGACAGGAATGAGTGTGTTTTTGGGTGCCTTTGTTATCACTGTGCTATGAGAACAAATATTTGGGGGTTGAGTCAGACCCACTCTGGGACTCAAAAGATTTTTTTCTAGTTTAGCATCTGACTGTCACCCACCTTTACAATACTTTACCTATACATTTGTTACAGGCAACGGTCAGTATTTATGTACAGACCGTTACAATAGTTTATATGTACCTTTGTTATCAGGTCATTACCTAGATGTTTGTCATTGCTGTGTCACATACTATACATGTACATGTCTTTGTCTTGACAAGTTGAGCTACAGTGTCATTGACACTTTCATTTCAGTGCTACTTGCACACAGTAAGTACACATGTCAATACAGCTTGGGCTAGAGGCTGTATTTATCAACCGATCTTCACGAAACTTCTTGGGTACCTCTGTTATCTCCTTGGGACAAGAACGAGTGTTTCTGAGTGCGGTCCAAAATTCAAAATGGCTGCCAGTGGCCATTTTGTACCAAAATTAGGTCTAATCAGTTTTTTGTACACAACTTCTATACGGCTCAGACTAGAGGCCGTATTTATGAACCGATCTTTACGAAACTTCTTGGGTACCTTTGTTATCACCGTGGGATGAGAATGAGTGTTTTTGGGTATGGTCCAAAATTCAAGATGGCCACCAGCAGCCATTTTGTACCAAAAAATTAGTGCAATCAGTCTTTTTGTACAGAACTTCTGTATGAGAGTTCTGATTTGAATAAATTTTTGTATGAATGTTTAGTAAAATGTGTAATACATCACATACAGTACGGGTTTTTTTTCTCGTGCAGAAATTATGCAAATTAGATGAATTTTGATTTATTTAGTGCTACTTTTCCACTGTAAGTGCACATGTCAATACGGTTCAGGCTAGAGGCTGTATTATCAACCGATCTTCACGAAACTTCTTGGGTACCATTGTTATCACCTTGGGACGAGAACGAGTGTTTCTGGGTGCGGTCCAAAATTCAAGATGGCTGCCAGTGGCCATTTTGTACCGAAATTAGGTCCAATCACTTTTTTGTCAAAACTTCTATACAGCTCGTATTTATGAACAGACCCACTCTGGGACTCAAAGATTTCTTTTCTAGTTTAGCATCTGACTGTCACCCACCTTTACAATGCTTTACCTATACATTTGTTACAGGCTACGGTCAGTATTTATCTACAGACCGTTACAATACTTTATATGTACCTTTGTTATCAGGTCATTACCTAGATGTTTGTCGTTGCTGTGTCACATACTATACATGTACATGTCTTGACAAGTTGAGCTACAGTGTCATTGACACTTTCATTTTTTCAACTGGTCTATTTGAAAATTATGTGTGAAGTTCCTGCCGATTTGATAGCTAAAGGATTATGCTTGTTGTAATGAGAGGTCACAAGCTATATGTTGGAGGAAAAATAATCCAAATTTTTTTAAAATGGCGCATAAAAATTATTGAGTAAAATGTTCAACAATGAAAACAAACTGCCAGTGAATAATATTCGGTCAACATCAGTATACAGTTAACCAATTTGAGCAATTATTTGTATGATATAATAATAGAACTAAATTACTTTTATTATCCCCCCACCAAAACAAAATTTGTGGGGGATATAGAAATGGGGTCCGTCCATTCGTCCATCCACAACAACTTTGGACCTTCATATCTCAGTCAGTGGATGTTGGATTTAAATGATCTTGGGTATGCTGATAGACCACCATGGGGGAAAGGATATTCACAAATAACCGGTGTTGTCCATTTTTTTTTTCTAGAGCTATGCCATTTTCCACTTTTTTCAACTTAGTCCCCTTTTTAGTAAACCACTTATTGGTGGGGGATAATGGTGGCATTGCACCTTGTTGAAAGTGTATAAAATGCTCAATCCAAATGGTTGTAGCATCTTCAGTTGAAAAAAACATTTGTTTTTTTATACACCTGTCTCTGATTGGCACGGGGGTATATAGTGTTCCTTGTGTTTGTCAGTCCATCTGTCTGTCCTGAAGTTGTATCGTACACAAACCTCAGACCATTCAGGACAGCCATTTGATATTTTGTATAATACAAAACTACATTCAGCACGTAGGCCTAAAAAAATTAAAAATCTGTTTCTGAGACCCTCCCGCATGGTCCTTTTGGTTGCTGCATGTTCTCTTTTTATAAACAATTTAAACTTAAAAAAAATAAAATTTAAATGGTTTATGTCTGATATTTTACCCAAGTTAAAAAAAATTGATGAATTTGTCCCTTGAGTGCAAGAAGGCTTTGCAGTGCTTTAGCATTGCAAAGCCTTCTTGCACTCAAGGGATGAAATACACCACTACCCATGCTATTCTGCAGATTATGAGGCCTAAAACTTGAACCAAAAACATGAACTTTTGATGGCAAAGAAGTAAAAAATAACAAATCGCTCACCCGCATGCAATTTTACGAAATAATGGCCTAAGAAACAGAAGATCTTCTTTGTGAAGCCTTACCATGTTAGAAGGTGAATCGACTGTTGTATGTTTTTGTTACAGTTATTGCCCTTTATCAACTTAGTGTGTTTTTTAATTGAGAGTACATTCAGGGCGTAATCAATTTCTCCCTCAGTCTCAATTTTGTGAAAAAATATTTTTCTGTAACCTTTATATATATTGCGCATCTGCAAGTCATGTGTAATCATATCCTAAAGTTTCAAGTCTCTGCATTGATCAAATCAAGTCACACTTTTACATTTGGTGAAGGGGGGGACCTTTTTTGTGTCACCCTTTGGTGACATTGATTGTTTTTGGCTCACCAACGATGGTTGTGTGAGCCTATGGCATAGCCCTCATGTCGGCGTCCAGATTCATTCATTTTGAACTGTTGTGTGCAGGTTTTGATTTTTTTTTTTTTTCATGTCCGCATGCTTTTCAGGGATAGTAATATTTTATTCAACCCTTTCCATGCTTAGTTACTTGAATTTTGGACTTTTGTGTACAGGCTTTTGACTTTTCAGTGCAGGTTTTTGACTTTTGTGTGCAGGTTTTGAAATTTTGTCTTCAAGTGGAGTTTTACCTTCCTGGCATATTGCCATTGTGATTACTGTGACATTTGAAGGGTATTTTTCTCAAGTTTAACCCATTTAAACAAATGATACTTTTTTTTGACTCTCATGTGCAGGTTTTGAAGTTTTTCTTTCTTTTCTTCCAAGTGGATATTTTTCAGGTAGAGTTTCACCTTACTGGCATATTGCCATGGTGGTTACTGTGACATTATCAGGGTATTTTTCTCAATTTTAACCCATTGTAGAAACAAATGTGATACTTTTTTTTTTTTTTATTTTTCTGTGCAGGTTTTGAGGTTTGCCTTTCTTTTCTTCAAAGTGGAGACTTACCTTGTAGCATATTGCCATGGTTCCTATTTTATGTTAGCATGCTTCTTGGGGCTATTATTATATTATTTAACCCTTTAGCTCATTATTTACTTTAATTTTGGACTTTTGTGTGCAGGTTTTGGACCTTTTTTTTTTACTCCAGCCACCCCCTTTACATTGGCCACCTGCTGGTGAGCCACGGAGTACTGATACCCCTTCTAGTTCAATTATCCCTCAATCTGTAATCCACTATGGCTATTATTATATTATTTAACCCTTTAGCTCATTATTTATTCATTCATTTTGAACTTTGTGTTCAGGTTTTGATTTTTTTTTTTTTTCATTTTATTTTTGTTTAATGTCAGCATGCTTTTCAGGGATAGTAATATTTTATTCAACCCTTTCCATGCTTAGTTACTTGAATTTTGGACTTTTGTGTACAGGTTGTTTACTTTTCTGTGCAGGTTTTTTACTTTTGTGTACAGGTTTTGAAATTTTGTCTTCGAGTGGAGTTTTACCTTACTGGCATATTGTCATGGTGGTTACCTTAACATTTCAGGGTATTTTTCTCAATTTTAACCCTTTGAAACAAATGTGATACTTTTTTTTACTTTTATGTGCAGGTTTTGAGGTTTGTCTTTCTCTTCTTCCAAGTGGCAACTTACCTGTAGCATATTGCAATGGTTCCTATTTTATGTTAGGATGCTTCTTGGGGCTAGTATTATATTATTTAACCCTTTAGCTGCTTATTTACCTAATTTTTTGACTTTTGTGTGCTGGTTTTGGACTTTTGTGTTCAGGTTTTGATATTTTTTTAAGTGGAGTTTTACCTCACTGGCAGATTGCCATGGTGGTTACTGTAATATTTTCAGGGTATTTTTTCTAAATTTTAACCCTTTGAAATAAATGTGATACTCTTTGGACTTTTATGTGCAGGTTTTGAGGTTTTTCTATCTTTTCTTCCAAGTGGATGTTTTTCAGGTAGAGTTTCACATTACTGGCATATTGCCATGGTGGTTACTGTGTCATTATCAGGGTATTTTTCTCAATTTTAACACACTGAAACAAATGTGATACTTTTTTTTTTTTTACTCTTATGTGCAGGTTTTGAGGTTTGCCTTTCTTTTCTTCAAAGTGGAGACTTACCTTGTAGCATATTGCAATGGTTCCTATTTTATGTTAGGATGCTTCTTGGGGCTATTATTATATTATTTAACCCTTTAGCTCATTATTTTACTCATTCATTTTGAACTTTTGTGTGCAAGTTTTGATTTTTTTTTTTTTATTTTGATTTTTTTTTATGTCGGCATGCTTTTCAGGGATAGTAATATTTTATTCAACCCTTTCCATGCTAAGTTACTTGAAGTTTGGACTTTTGTGTACAGGTCTTTAGCTCAACTTTGGCAACGCCAAATTTGAGCTTATGCCATAGTCGTCCGTCTGTCAGCCATTTTGTACAAAATTAGGTGTAATCAGATTTTTGTGCAGAACTTCCACATGAAAGCGCTGATTTGAATAATTTTTTGTACGAATGTTTAGTACCATGGGATATATCACATATAATACAGGTTTTTTCTCGTGCGTAAATTATGCAAATCAGACTAACTTTGATGTATTTAGTGTTACTTTCAGCACTGTAAGTGTAAATGCCAATACGGCTCGGGCTAGAGGCCGTATTTATGGACCGATCTTTACGAAACTTCTTTGGTATCACTGTGGGACAAGAACGAGTGTTTTGGGGTTTGGTACGAAATTCAAGATGGCCAATGACAGCCATTTTGTACAAAATTAGGTGCAATCAGATTTTTGCACAGAGCTTCCATTTGAAAGTGCTGATTTGGATAATTTTTTGTGTGAATGTTTAGTACCATGGGATACATCACATATAATACGGCTTTTTTTCTCGTGCAGAAATTATGCAAATTAGATGAACTTTGATTTTTTCAGTGCTGCTTACACACAGTAAGTACACATGTCAATATGGCTCGGGCAAGAGTCTGTATTTATGAACCGATCTTCACGAAACGTCTTGGGTACCTTTGTTATCACCTTGGGACGAGAACGAGTGTTTCTGGGTGTGGTCCAAAATTCAAGATGGCTGCCAGTGGCCATTTTGTATCGAAATTAGGTCTAATCAGTTTTTTGTACACAACTTCTATACGGCTCAGGCTAGATGCCGTATTTATGAACCGATCTTTACGAAACTTTTGGTGTTTTTGGGTGTGGTCCGAATTTCAAGATGGCCACCAGCAGCCATTTTGTACCAAAATTAGTGCAATCAGTCTTTTGTACAGAACTTCTGTATGAAAGTTCTGATTTGAATAAATTTTTGTATGAATATTTAGTAACATAGAATACATCACATATAGTACGGGTTTTTTTCTCGTGCAGAAATTATGCAAATTAGATGAACTTTGATTTATTCAGTGCTACTTATACTCTGTAAGTGCATGTCAATACGGCTCGGGCTAGAGGCTGTATTTATTAACCGATCTTCACAAACGTTGCATGGTGGTTCTCTCTGGGTACTCTGGCTTCCTTTATCCATAAAACTGTCCGATGTGAGGTAATTCTCATTGCCAAGTGTCATTAACCCTTTAACCAATACCTAACATGAAAAGCAGACAACACTTGCAAAAAAAATTCTTGAATAACTATTTTTTTTCATTTTTTGTCTCAAAAACATAGGTTATGACCCCTCATTGGAACGAGCTCACCCCTCATAACCTATGTTTTTGAGACAAAAAATGAAAAAATACTTCAAATTAATAGGCGATTTTTTAGAATAGCGTTGGCCGGTTTTGGCCGTTACGTTGGGTAAAGGGTTAAATAGCATTTTTTTCAAACTTTTCAAATTTCAACAAAACCATATCATGTGACCCCTCATTGGAACGGGCTCGTCGAGTTCCTTCCAACGAGGGGTCAGTCACATGATATGGTTTTGTTGAAATATTTTTTAAAAATTATATTTAATCAACTACTGAATTTGCATATTACGCAGGCGGTTGCGGCCGATTTGTTGGGTGAAGGGTTAAACCCCCCCAAAAAGGTAAAAAAAAATGCTGCTAACTTAACCTTTAACCCAAGATAAATAGCAAACAACATTTTTGAATAATGAGAAATTTTTTGGTTTTTTTCTCAAAAACAAAGAAAAAATTATATTTGAAAACCATTTTTTTCTGAATTGCGCTTGACATTTTGGCCATTATGATAGGTAAATGGTTACACATCATGATACTGATATTGTACAAACGAGATACTTGACAATGAGAGTCATTCTGTTGGTGTTCTCTTCAGTTACCGGTAATCGTTTTTTACAGTTTTTTTTCTGCCTTCAGAATGAGTGTACAAATAAAAAACTCATTCCATTCCACCTATTCTTTTCATTGATAAGCAAGCAGTTGTGTACAGAATGGGAAGGCATACAAAGAACATGATTCCTTCCTAGCAACAGATGGGTGTAATCGTTGTAAGTGTGTGTCCAATGGGAAGATAGCATGTACCAGAATGTTCTGTCCCCATAGTGAGTATTAAACTGTTACAATACATGTGGGAAATTAATTCTCCATCATCCAGTGGCCCAGTCCTTGTCTACTTCACACTGATGGCAAAATTTCAAGCTGCAAAATTTTCCCATTATGTTGTCCTTCCCACGAATATTTCTCCCTGGGAGTCATAATCTGCTCCCAGGAAATCAATCGCGGGAGTCATCTGCTCTCGTAAAGTAATTGCACTAATGACCGAAGGTCAGAGCCGACTGCCGAAGGTAGGAGCTGAGGAAAGTATGAGAGGGGTGTCTGTCCCCCTCTTGGTGGGAGTTTGGGTAGCTCCCCAGAGAAAAGTTTGGAAAATTCACTGCTATCAGAGCAATTCTGGGGACCATTCATGATTTATTTCTGGCTTTTTCAGGAGATGAAACTAGGTAAAGGGTTAAACAAATACGAGATCGATGTCATCGAACGTTAGTAACAACCAATGAAATGGCATTTTACATATGACTATGGCAATTGTATGGGTGCGCTCAATCGTCCTTCAGAAAAGATAAACACTGGTTGAAAAAGCTTTGACCGGCTTGCTGGTTAACAGCCAAAATGAGCCAAGTGTGATATTTTGCGCCTGAGAAATGAAAAAAATATGGGTGTTACCAGGTACGAGAGCAAGAGTGCCCGCTTTGTGGGAAGGACTGATTATGTAACTACGAATTTAACTAATTCATTCTTGTTTGACAGTCTTGTTTGACAGAGCTCACTGAGCTCTGTCAAACAAGACTGAATGGGTTAAATTCCTAGTGTATTATGGGCAAAAATTGCAATTTGAAATTCAGAATTTTGACATCAGTGTGCAATGGGTTACTAGCTCTCCCACCCCCAGTCAAATTCTGTAAGGAGTTCTGTACAGGTTTGGATTGATAGTGGGCTTGTTCCGGTATATTTTGGCAGAGTTATGGCCCTTTTTGACTTGGAAAACCATTTTGATTTTGGTTTCCGGGCAATAACTTTATAGTTTGACTGAACGAAATGAAACAAAATTTTATACATGGGTTTATATCCACATAATACAGGTGGGGATTGATTAGTGGTCTGATATGTTTTGGCAGAGTTATGACCCTTTTCCAACTTAGAAGACATGTTGATATAGGTTTCCAGATGGTAACTTGAGTTATAGGTGTCAATCAAATATAGTTTACTGTAGACAATATACCAGACGGGTTTGATTTTGAGTGTGGTACGATATATTTATCAGAGTTATGCTCCCTTCCCCCACCCCCCACCCCCACCCCCCACCCCACCCCCCCCCCCCCCCCCTTTAGACTTTGTTAACCACTAAAATGTTTTTCATAAAGTGGGGCATTAGTGTCCCATTTGATAGCCTGCTGTATTTGGTGCTTTGGTTTAATGGAGGTAAGATAAGATATTTATTAATTCAGTATCATCAAGGACAAATGACTAGAAACACATGCTTGCCAGGGAGGTGGCGAGAGGGGGGGGGGGGGGGGGGGTACCCACCCTTGATATTTGGGGAGCATCTGTTGGCTGTGCCAACTTATTTTGCCCTTGTTTATACATTGCATGCAGACTGCCATTAATGTAATGTACCCTTTCAGTCACAGAGATATACAGATATTCTATTGTGCTCCAATAATATATATATAACTATATCACTAATACTACATGCATGCATGTGTAAATTGACTAAGACTGTGCAATACACACAGGGTTAGTTGCAAAGTAGATGATTCAAAAGAGTGACTAAGGCTTATGCAGTGCTCAGGGTTAGTTGGTAAGCTGCTAAAACACAAAGTATACCTCAGCTAACGCTGATCTTATCTCGGACCAGAGGCCTTGACTAATAAGGCTATGGATTGCACAGGGTTAGTTTGTGTTAGAGATATGACAGTTGAGTTTACTAAGTGCAGGTAAACTATCTATTGACATAGGCTGTGCAGTGCACAGGGTTAGGTGCTTAGTAGATGATCTTAGTTCACACAAGAAAAAGTGACTAAGAAGGCTGTATGGTACACAGCGTTCGTTGATAAGCAGTTGCCGCTAAAAGTACATTTAGGTTTATATTGACTAAGGTTGTGCAGCATACAGAGTTTGTTGTATAGCTGCCAAAGCATGCACAATCACACAATGAGAAAGTCTTTATTGACTTAAGGCTGTGCAATGGACAGGGTTAGTCACATGGTGCACAGGGATGCCAGACCTGTTCAAAGTGGGGAGGGCTAAAAAAAATGCCAGTTTGGAGAGTCCAAGCTGCCACAGGGTGACCATGGTTTGCCCTCCAGTAAGAAAATTTTGATAAATTAGACCCAAAACACTCAATTTCCTTGCATTTCAGTATCATTTTAATGCAGAAATACTGCGTCCTCAGCAGAAAGTTTCAAAATCTAGATTGAGAATGTCCCCAGGAGCTCGATAAGCAAAATTGGGTATCTGACGATTAAGCATCATGTCAAATGAGATCATACAAAGCTGAAAAATAATTCAAGTTTACCATAATTTGTTACTTTGTTACAAGGATTACCCAAAATAAGTGTTGTTAATTGGCGAAAGAGACTATACAGATTGCTTCCAAGGAACAAAAAAAGTGGGGAAGGGGGGGGGGGGGGGGAGGCCAGATGCACAGACAATGGTACAGTGCTGGAAATGAACAAAATTGACAGGTGCAGTTTTAAGCTCCCGTGAATTCAGAGACGGGAGTAAATTGCATTTGTAAAATGTTAGTATATGAGTTTTCGAGGGAATACAATCTGTAAACACCAGAAACCTTTTAACCCTTTTGAACACTAGTGGTATTAGAAGAGCCATATCCATTATTTGTGGTAGACCAATCAATATTTGCAATGTGCAGCCTCGGGGCTGCACGTTGAAAATATTGATTGCTCTACCCCACACATTTACTGAACAGCCATCCTATTAAATGACGTTATGACGCATCATGTTCCTGGCCAGAAAAGTGGCCAATCGGGTTCAAAGGGCTACATGTAAATGTATAAGGAATTGCTGAATTATGACAGTAACTTGCCACCAGCCACAGAGTGCTGCTTGAGGGCCTATATAAGTAATGAAATTTTGAAAATTCTCACCTTTGATATTCCTTCAATTCAAATTAAATATACACAAAATGTACATCAAAATGAAGGTTGGGATGTATAGAACACGAAACACATGTGTAATCAACTCATAGAGTCGACTGTTGGCACCACTGGTTCCTGGAAGTCTGCTGCTGTATTCGCACCAGAACTGATAATTTAATAATATTTCACGAAAACAACTTGTGGCCAAATGTGCTTCACATATCCAAGAACAAAGCTAGGGGATAAAAATTCTTCAAAACACGGCGACAGAGCTGCATTGGGGAAAATTCCAAAGCCTTTGCCTCTTTGTTTACGTATGAGTATACTTTCAATTTCCGGTCGACGTCATCGGACAGAAAAAGCATGTACAAACAACACCGTCTAAAATCAAATAATGAAAAAGATCACCTTCATACAGTATACTGTTATTAGATACAGATTGCACAGCTGTCATATTCAATGCAAGGTATCATGATACCTGTTGAAATTTCTTAGAGTTACGATTTTGTTTTTCGATGGAAATTCGAGGTAGCGAGTGATTTGCGCATGTCTGTCGAGCATGGAAATCATCTTCAATAAAAATGTAGACAGTGTTGTCCTTTTCCAAAATGCAGTCCTATCGCTGTATTCGAAAGTGTTTTGAATGCCTAGATTTGTTCTTGGATATATGAAGCACATTTGGCCACAAGTTGTTCTGATGTAATATTATTTTATTACCAGTTCTGGTGCGAATACGGTAGCAGACTTCCAGGAACCAGTGGTGCCTACAGTCGACTTGATGAGTTGATTACATATGTGTTTCGTGTTCTATACATCCCAACCTTCATTTTGATGTACATTTTGTGTATATTTAATCTGAATTTAAGGAATATGAGAGGTGAGAATTTCAAAATAAACAAAATTCCATTACTTATATAGGCCCTTAATCAAAACAACACACATTTATATGCTCTCATAGTATATTAGTGCTCCCCAATATTTTTCAACGATTGCATTTTTTAGCTCCCGTAAAATAGAAAACATGGGTGAAGACGGGAGCAATTGCACTCGCACCCGTCTCATTTCCAGGATTGATGGTACAGATGATCAAAAAGATTGACTACGGCAGCACGATGCACAGGGTTAGTTCCCTAGTACATCTTATTTATGAAGAGGAAGGGTGATTAAGGCTGACTAAGGGTTAGTTGATAAGCTGTCATAAAACACTCTTCATGAAAGTATGCATTGACTAAGGCTGTGTGATGCACATGGTTAATTGCAAAGTACCCTTTCTTATTATTAAGGACAAGGAGTTGGTTAAATGCTAAATGGGGTGCAAAGTCCAAGTAAATAATGGAAATATTCATATTAGATTGTAATGTATTTTTTAGTGATCTTCATAAACGAAAATATACTCTATTTTCAATTAATAGCCTGTTTATCGATGTTCTGACCAAATAAGTCAGGGACCGATCAGGACTATTTAAAATACGCTCTAGCCTCGGAGCCTATTTTTTCAAATCATGCGCCAGATTTCAATTTACGGAATCACACTACTGTTTGTAACACACACTGCAAGTATGTAATAGCTCTCATCATTTTCATTTAGTACACTATAGCAAACATTAATCTTCACTGTGGTTTCTGATCAAGTCTTGGCTGCCTATTTAGGCAGCCAAGACTTGATCAGAAACCACAGTGAAGATTAAAAAAGTCTTGGCTGCCTATTTAGGCAGCCAAGACTTGATCAGAAACCACGGTGAAGATTAATGCTTGGTAATTAAGACTTGAAGTATTAACTTAAGCACTCTACAACAATGATAAATGATAATCATATATATAATAAATGTAAGAGTGTCTCTCTCGATTATCCATCGAAAGAATATCAAAATATGATCTGAGAAGTTACGCGCCAACTGAGAAGCCTATTTCCGAGATTTAAGAGCCAGGTCCTGATGTTTCAGAACCAAATACGCCCTGGTGCATGCCCAGGTCGGTCCCTGTAAGTATCCTAATCGTTTAAAAATGAATTAAAATATTAACACAATTAGTGGACCTGTACAGCATAATCATAAAACAATGGAATGTGATGAATCCCCATTCATAATTGTAATATCAAATCAAGTTTTGATTGAGAAATGTTTCTTGCATCAATTCAAAGAAAATGAATGTGTACAGCATGGCTACCGTGGACTGATCACTTTCCACGGTTCGACAATATTTCCACGGATGCAATAATATCAGATTCCAAACACTAATTACAGGAATAATCATCAAAATTTAATTAATGAAGCATTGGGTACAACCTGGTGCTTCATTAATTAAAATCTTGCTGATGATGATTTTTATTACCTGGTAAACATATGTGTGGACATCACACACAGCCCATGCCTGGATTACGACCAATCCACGGCAACTGTACTGTATCCATAGTCTGCATGGTATTTTTAAATTCAATTGTATGGAATATTTCAGATGGTCAGAAAACCGAACGTTTCAGGTTCACTTTTCTGACTAACAGAAATATTCCATTTGATTGAAACTGAAAGTCAGGGGTCGAAATGTTCAACAACATTTACTTGTCACCTGTGAGAAGTGAATTTTTTTTTTTACTTCTCACCCATTGAAACCAACTTGAACAAATTGACTTAAAACACATTCGGCCCCCTTTGTGCATTCCGCAGATTTTTCCGAGTCAATTCAGGGGTTTTTAGTTACAAATTTACCCAGGACTAAAACTCTTTGCAGATGATGCTGAACACATCCTTTAACTGTTGTGTAGTTCCCCCCATCATCGCATGACGTGTACGCATTAATTTTCAATCGATACCAGTGACGTATAAATTTAGTTAAGGTTCCGCTCTACAGTTTTGCACTTTTGCACAGGGGTGAAATTCTAAACATAGGGCATTTGTTGAAACTAAGGCCATGTAAAATAGAGATATATTTTTAGTATCGGATATATGATTACATTAGGCTTTTTGTTGGACAAGAGAATTTGAAGTTTTGGTCCCAAACTTGGAGTCAGATACATAGGGTTAAATTACTAGATGAATTATGAGAAACAGTGGCTTCGAAAAATTGGCTATTTTTTAAAATGTAATTTTTACACGGGTTTGTTACCGGACAGGTAACTAAAAATGAAACGGAAACATACAAATTTTTTTGGGCATTTTAGAAATAGGAGATGCTCTGCTCCAGGGGTCTAGGTGGGATCGGTGAGAAAATTCTGCTTTTGAGGCTGCTGGGTGGCTGAAAATGACTGGTTTGGGCATTTTTCATGCAATTTTTCAGGATTTGACAATAATTTATTCCACCCACATTCAGATTGTTTTATTTCTACTTAGTCAGATAGTGTTAAATGTTTTTTGTGGATTTTGGAAATGTAATACATATTATGGGTCAGATAACTAAGTTACAGAATATTTGCATTTGAAGAGAGTGTACGGCGTGTCATTTTTGGAAATGCCTGGAAAACTGCGGAGCAGAACCATAAAGAGCATTTTGCCGTCGGTGTCCATTCTTGAACCAGGAAGTTTCTTATTTGTGTTTGAGTTATAAATACACCATTTTTCAAAAAACTTTTCATCATTTCTGGTTTGAGTGCAATTGTTAGTAATAGTTAATATTCGTCAAGTGATATCTCAGCACAACTGGAAGGAAATAAGTGGAAATTTGGAGAAATTTATTGATGTAGCCTAATTTCGCACTCGTTTCGAATTTTCATCAAGATTTCAAAAACACATTAAGGTAGAACACTGCCTTTCCTAAACACCAAGCCTTGTATTCATGATAAATAATTATGAACATAATAAATAATTATGAACAGCCTGGTTGTTATTGTTGACCAGAGATTTGCAGTCATGGTGTCTACTTTTTCTTTTTGGTCATTGGTGTCATGTCTGTGTGTCATCCTTCCGTTAAGCTGTTTACACTTTCATATCTTGAGAGCAACACCCTGCCCCCAAAGCAATGGTTATTACTGCTTATTGTTTTATATTTTTATTGTATTTAACAGTGCTATTGACAGGTCCTGGGTAGTCAGTGTGGCTGGTGGTAATAACAAAATGCTCTCTGAAGTGGCTCAGAGAAATGTGAGGGTTGAGGTGGTGTGGTGTGGTTGTGAAAATCGGGCAAAAACTGTCCGCAAAAGCTATTTGGCAGTCAGAATGGCCATGCTGTATCTTTTTACTGGCTGAAAATAGAGACTTGAGATTTTTGTTCATTCAACTCGGGATAGACTCCAGATTCTTTTGCCTGAGTGAAATCCAAGGGGAGATCACTCTTGTTATCTCCTTAAGGTTCCGCTCTACAGTTTCGCACTTTTGCACAGGAGTGAAATTCTAAACATAGGGTATATGTTGAAACTAAGGCCATGTAAAATAGAGAAACATTTTTAGTATCAGATATATGATTACATTAGGCTTTTTGTTGGACAAGAGAATTTGAAGTTTTGATCCCAAAGTTGGAGTCTGATACATTGGGGTAAATTATCAGATGAATTATGGGAAACAGTGGCTTCGAAAAATTGGTTATTTTTTAAAATGTAATTTTTACACGGGTGTGTTACCACAGGGAACTAAAAAATGAAACGGAAACATACAAATTGTTTTTGGCATTTTAGAAACAGGGGATGCTCTGCTCCAGGGGGTGTAGATAGGTAGGGTCGGTGAGAAAAATCTGCTTTTGAGGCTGCTGGGTGGCTGAAAATGACTGGTTTTGGCATTTTTTCATGCAATTTTTCAGGTTGAAGTTCTTTGACAATAAATTATTCCACCCACATTCAGATTGCTTATTTCAACTTAGTCAGATATTGTTATATGTTTTTTGTGGATTTGGGAAATGTAATACATGTTATGGGTTAGATAACTAAGTTACAGAATATTTGCATTTGAAGACGGTGTATGGCATGTCATTTTTGGAAATGCCTGGAAAACTGTGGAACGGAACCTAAAAATGGAAACAAGTTTTCCCCAGAAAACACTAGATGATGACGAGTACGCACAGAATCTCCCTCAATATCTATGAAGTGTTTGGTTCAAAATAGAAACGAGTTTCCCCCACAAACAAAATGGAAGTGGGTAATTATTGTTAACTGTGCCGATTGTTTCAGATTTTTTTCTGTAATCGGAATGGGTATGTTTGGGAATAATTTCAACAACATAAAAAGTCATGGCAAAAATACACTCGTCGCCCAGGACAAGTCAATTTATTTTTTGGTTGTCGTTGGTAGAAATTACTTGTAGGCAGCAAGAAGATAAGCATTATTTCGACCCCTGAAAGTAGGCGATAGACTATTTAAGAGCTAGACTGGTTCCATGCCATAACAGCATTCAGATTCCCTTGAATTTGACTGGTGGCTTGAGAGTGAATGACTCGCCATCACCCAGTGGACTAGTTAGGAACTTTTATGTTCGACTAGTTCTGGCCACTTACAGATTAAAATTCAGGAGCCAGTGCTGAAGGGGTGGGTGTGTAAGCTTTGTATTCCCACATACAGCATGCGTCAGAATGTCCAGTCTACATGGTGAGCATTATACTACTGAAGACAGTGGATACCTGTAGACTGATATTCTCCTGCTTATATAACAGAAGGCTGGTCATCAGGACAAATCTGGTTTAACCCTTAAGGGCCTGGAGAGTTTTATACATTTTCACTATAGTTTGAAAGTCTACCTCCAGTGGCTTTGCAGCTGTTTCTTGTCAAATCTTGTATACATTTTCACTATAGTTTGAAAGTCTACCTACCTCCAGTGGATTTGCAGTTGTTTTCTAGGCAAGTCTTGGCTGCTAACAGAGTCAGCCAAGACTTGCCTAGAAACAACTGACAAGGTACTTCGAAAACAAGTTTTGATTTTACCCAAACAATGCATGTTGGGGCACACCTGTTCCTTTGCATTAAAAGGTTATCAAAGTCGGAATTAGGAAATTTAAGTGTTAACCAACCCCCCTCCCGCCAGCCCTGCATTCAGTTATACACCTTTGAATTGAAACTCCATATCCATTCAATAATCTTGGGCAAGAAGTTTTTATGTGATGTGTTGATGTGTGTGTGTGTGTGTGTGTGTGTGTTTGGAGGGGGAGGTGAGGCGAGGACTGTAGTCCTGATCCCCTTATTTTCCTTCATGTCTATCTGGCTTCATAACTATGTTAACAATGTTGTCACAATTCAGCTGCAAAGATTCACGCCAGAAATAAATCTTGGTTGTTGTCACAATACACCTACATGTACAAATCTGATTTACTGACAAAATTTATTTTTTACGGAACCATTACAGAAGCTGGATTCATAACTAGAACTAAGTTATAACATAAACCACCACAGAGGCTGACTTCATTACTAAATTATGTTATTGTTTATGACAAACAGCAATGGGTACTGACTTCATCACTGAACCTGGGTCATGTTGACAACACTGCCACATATTTTGACTGAATAATAAAACCTTGGTCGTTGTCATGATACATCCACAAATGTTGACATTATCACCAAATTTGGGCAAAGTATTGCATACAGCCACCTATAATGACTTCATAATATTCTGGCTTGTGATGATTGAGCTGCAGTGGATGATAACTTTACAACTAAATTTAGTTTGCCAAGGTACTGTCATTTATGTTCAGTCCATTAATAAATCTAGGTCATATTCACAAGACAGCAACAGATGCTGACTGAACAACTGAATCCAGGTTGTAGTTGCTATACAAGAATAGAGACTGGCTTCAAGATACACCCAGATATTAATACAACTAAATCCAGGTTGTAGTTGTGATACAACAATATAGACTAACTTCAAGACACTCCCAGAGATATTAATATAACTAATTCCAGGTAGTAGTTGTGAAACAACAATAGAGACTGATTTCAAAATACAGCCAGAGATATTAACACAACTAAATCCAGGTTGTAGCAGAGATATTACAACTAAATCCAGGTTGTAGTTGCGATAGAACAAGGGAGACTGACTTCAAGATACACCCAGAGATATTAATACAACTAAATCCAGGTTGTAGTTGTGATACAACAATAGAGACTGATTTCAAAATACTGCCAGAGATAGTAACACAACTAAATCCAGGTTGTAGGCTTGTAGCAGAGATTAATACAACTAAATCCAGGTTGTAGTTGCGATAGAACAAAGGAGACTGACTTCAAGATACACCCTGAGATATTAATACAACTAAATCCAGGTTGCAGTTGTGATACAACAATAGAGACTGATTTCAAAATACAGCCAGAGATATTAACACAACTAAATCCAGGTTGTAGCAGAGATATTATACAACTAAATCCAGGTTGTAGTTGTGATACAACAATAGAGACTGGCTCCAAAATACACCCAGATATATTAATAACTAAATCCAGGTTGTAGTCGTGATACAACAATAGAGACGGACTTCAAGATACACCCAGAGATTATTTATTTATATTTATTTTTTGGTGTTTAAGGTCCATATTTATGCACAATGGCTAAACATGACCGTGACAGTTTTACCGGGGGAGGAAGCCGGAGTACCCGGGGAGAACCACCGATCGACGGCGAGCAACTGTCAGCTCCCCAACATACTAACTCCACACAAG
The DNA here is from genome assembly GCA_031216915.1 of Pictodentalium vernedei. Classification (NCBI taxonomy): domain Eukaryota; kingdom Metazoa; phylum Mollusca; class Scaphopoda; order Dentaliida; family Dentaliidae; genus Pictodentalium; species Pictodentalium vernedei. The sequence continues at coordinate 323,103 of CM062288.1, read as the reverse complement.
CTGGGTTAGCATTGGTTGAAGACAAGTGCACCATCGGTGTGCAGTACGCCTTCTTAGTACACAACGCCACCGTGCCCCCATGCGGGCAATGGAGATGAAGTGTCTTGCCCAAGGACACAACGCGGTTGCCGCAGGTGGGATTCGAACTGAGAGCCTCTCGGTTTGCAGCACACCCAGGGATATTAATACAACTAAATCCAGGTTGTAGTTGTGATACCACAATAGAGACCAACTTCAAGATACACCCAGAGATATTATACAACTAAATCCAGGTTGTAGTTGTGATACAACAATATTACAGACTGACTTCAAGATACACCCAGAGATATTAATACATCTAAATCCAGGTTGTAGTTGTGATACAACAATATAGACTGACTTCAAGATACACCCAGAGATATTTACAACTATAGAGACCGACTTCAAGATACACCCAGAGATATTAATACATCTAAATCCAGGTTGTAGTTGTGATACAACAATATAGACTGACTCCAAGATACACCCAGAGATATTAATATTACTAAATACAACTGTTGCCAACTTCATATTTAATTCTAAATTGCTGCCATGTCATTAATGAAGCAACAGTGGAAGGGCACCCATTTGCCATTTTCCATAAGAAAATCCATCCATCCACTTCTTCCTACTCTCTTGCAGTCTCTCCTTGTGCCCCCCCCCCCCCCCCACTCCCATGTAGACACCTGTCCTGTCAATGCACAACTTGTTTTGCGCCACATCCAAAAATATGTCATGACACAAGCTTGAATGCTGACTTCATAATTATTAGCTCACCTGACTGAAAGTCAGGGTGAGCTATTCTGATCACTTTTCGTCCGGCGTCCATCGTCTGTCGTCCGGCGTCCGTCGTGAAGGTGGTGTTTGGGCCTTTTTCTCCCAAACCACTGGCCACATATTAATGAAATTTCATGTGATTAGGGGTTATATGAGGGCATTTTGATTTTTTGTCAAGTTAGGTTTCGGCTCATATTGAGTAGAGGGATGGGGCAAAAATGCTCCAATTCTTAAAAAATCTTCTTCTCAAGAACCAGCAATAGCAGAGAATTGATATTTAGTATGCAGCTTCCTTTTGAGGTGTAGACTCAAGTTTGTTCAAGAGAAGTTGGAGGGGCTATATTTGACGATGTTAAAGGAGGGGCAAAAATTTTGGCCCCGCCCCAAATTTCTATTTTCCAAACCGCGACGCCGATTTGAACCAAATTTTACGTGAGTGCTTATTGGGTCATACGTACCTAATTTATGCAGAATTTTTTTTCCCATAGCCCCGTGGGAACCACAGGAGCTAAAAATAGAAAAAAATGAAAACGCCCATATCTCCAAAACTACACGGCACTGAGAATTCTTATTTGTTGTGAAGCTTCCTTAGGACCAACAGAATGGAATGGTAAAAAAAAATTGCCATCGGTTTTATCATGGGGTACTTTTTGGGGACTTTGAAAAAGTGCTGAGTCAGCATTTTTTTGACACTGTGGGTAATGGGGAAAAACATAAGACTACTTTTCTCCAAAAGCTTTCAAATTTCACATATAACATCTTTGGAAGATTGTTTCACATGTTTATTGAAATCAGTTGCCTGGGTGGATAATTTGGGCTCTCTATGGGAGCCCAAATGTTTAAATTAGTGCAGTATGAGGAGTATTTTTGAAAAATCTTCTTCAGATCTAGCAATAAGAATGTTTTGATATTTGGTATGCAGCATCCTTGGGGGGGGGGGGGGGGGGGGGTGAGATTCAAGTTTGTTGAAGCCAAGCCCCTAGGTTCATAATTAGGCTGAAAATTTGGGGTCCCGTTGCGGCCTTAGAAATTTTGGACCAGAATCCCCAAATTTTTTTTTTGTTGTTTTTTCTGCGTTTCGGTCAATTTTAAGACAAAAAAAATTTTTTTTTTTTCCCCTGAAAATTTGGGGTCAGGGTGGGACCAAAATCCGGAAATTTTTTTTTTTTGTTTTTTATGCGTTTCTGTCAATTTTAAGACAAAAAAAATTTTTTTTTTCCCCCCCTGAAAATTTGGGGTCCGGGTGGAACTAAGAAAAAGAAAATTTTTGACCAAAATCCGAAAAAAAATTTTTTTTTGTTTTTTCTGCGTTTTGGTCAATTTTAAGACAAAAAAAAAAAAAAAAAAATTTCCACTGAAAATTTGGGGTCTGGGTGGGACCAAAATCCTAAAAAAAAACTTTTTTTTTTTGTTTTTTATGCATTTTGGTCAATTTTAAGAGGAAAAAAACCCATTTTTTTTTTCCCCTGAAAATTTGGGGTCTGGGTGGGACTTAGAAAATTTTGGACCAAAATCCTAAAAAAAACTTTTCTTTTGTTTTTTATGCGTTTTGGTCAATTTTAAGAGAAAAAAACCCATTTTTTTTTTCCCCTGAAAATTTGGGGTCCGGGTGGGACTTACAAAATTTTGGACCAAAATCCTGAAAAAATTTTTTGTTTGTTTTTTATGCATTTTGGTCAATTTTATGAGAAAATTTTTTTTTTTTTTTCCCTGAATATTTGGGGTCCGGGTGGGAATTTTGGATCAAAATCCTGAAAATTTTCTTTTTGTTTTTTATGCGTTTCTGTCAATTTTAAGACCAAAAAAAAAAAAAATTTTCCCCTCAAAATTTGGGGTCCGAGTGGGACTTTGGACCAAAATCCTGAAATTAGTTTTATCGTTTTTTATGCGTTTTAAGAAGAAGAAAAAAATTTAGGCTGAAAGTATTTTGTTTGGGAAAAAAATCTGTTTTTTATGTGTTTATCTCAATTTTGGGACGTAAAAGTGCAGGAACTGAAAATAGAAGGAAAATCCTGTGTATTGTGTGAGCAGGGAGCGCGGTGGCTCAGTAGGTAGAGGTGCCTGTGCTGCAGTGTGGAGTTACGATGTTGGGGAGCTGGCAGCTGCTCGTCGTTGCTCGGTGGTTCTCTCCGGGTACTCCGGCTTCCTCCACCCGTAAAACTGTCACGGTCATGATTAGCCATTGTGCATAAATATTTGACCTTAAACATCAATAAATAAATAATTGTGTGGGCACAATCACTTCATCTATATATATACTTTTCTTAGGAGGGGCGTATGCAGCTTATTCAAGTCAAGTCCCTGGTTTGATATTTAGACTACCATGTCAGGTGAGCACCCTCAGGCCCCCTGGGGCCTCTTGTATTTATATTGTTGTCACCCTACTGCCACAAAGTGCTGACTTCGTAACTAAACCAAGACTCTTTATCAAAATGCAGCTACAGATATGGTCTATCTTTATTAAAAATATGTAGTTTGTTGTCAAGATAAACAACAAATAAAATACTTTTGATTATAAATATTGCATGGCTAGAAGTTGGCTATACCAAATTTGTGGTCCTCGAAATAGTGGTGCCTCTGTTGCATGAATCATTTTTCAAGAAGCTCTTTTTGGGCATAATCGATGCTGTAATCAATGACATTATTATATCAAACAAACCAAGGAAGAATCTTACTGCCCACCAGAATTCTAAACCTTAGAACATTTCTTATTGTTAAGGAACTTGTTTGTCTGAGATGAGCATATTCATTCCTAAATTTACAAATAACAAAATACATAAAAAGTTTTTACAGGTAGAGTGCAGACCTGGCATTCTTTAGGAGTGCAGGAGTGCCGCACGCCTAAAAAAAAATTGAGGAGGGCAATTTTTTGCACCCCTTGATTTTCTGGAATGCCAGACCTGTTTGGGACTGCCTTTAAAATCTGTTACCGTTTCGTCCCCTGAGTTTCAATGTGTTCTCTGTGCCTGGGGACGCTTTGTCAATATTGCATTGATTCAAAATAATTCATGACCCATTCTGTGCGGATTTCAATAGATTTTGAGCGTAGAAGACAGTCACACAAGAATTGAATGATATATGTGCAATGTTACCACTATGTAGCTGAATGTAGTACAATTTTTCAGTCACAATATGTTTTAATACCTTGAAGTGAATATAAAACCAAAGTAGCATACAAGTTTTTTCATTGAAAATTTCAGGTGCTATTGAACTCTCAAGCAATATGGGGGTGGGGGGGGGGGGGTGGGGGGGGAACTGTTTTGCACTCCTTGAATTTCTGGATTGCCAGGCCTGAGAGTGCTAAATTATTTTGGGCCATCAAAATTTGTTCACATGTCTTTGGCTTGTTATAATTTATAGGAGAGTGCCTGTAGGCCATGTGAGCCATGCCTGTGGGCACTCTACTATAAATTGTAACAAGGCAAATCCTTACAGACTAAATAATATAACTTCAAAGATAATATGAAGCACAGCTGCTGAACTCGAAGCCTTTAACTTGCAGTACATGCACTTAAGAATAAAGCCCAAATATGGGCTTCCAGCATTGTACTTGTTAAAAGGGTATGTTGTATTCCATCAGTCAAATTTCAGAATACCCAGAGCCATTTCTATCAAGTATATATAGTGCACTGAAATAGTGTACGAATATTTTTATAACTAGTGAAAATGGTATATAGTACAGTGGAGCCCACTTAATTGGATATCTCTTAATTGTATATCCCTGTTAATTGAATATAATTTTCAAACACAAAACCATTTACCATACCTTTAGTACAAATTTGATCTGTTAATTGCATATGGGTTGTAGAGTTATCTCCTGTTAATTGCATATAAATTTTTGTAATATATCGAAAAAATTACTGTGACATGCACCAAATTCCCCTTATTTATCAACCTTTTTGGCCTCACTACATCTTTGAGCTCTGTCAAACACGATATAATAGAATAAATGCTCAGTTTACCTCCAGAACACAGGAAACTGACCAAGTCCCTGTTAATTGTATACTCCTGTTAATTGAATATCCATTTTGCCAGTGAAAATTATTCAATTAAGAGGATTCTACTGTACCTCTAAGCCAATCAGAGGAAGGGAAAGTCATGTGAGCTATAATAGACATTAATAATTAATAAATTATAATTGTTAGCATTCCAATTTCTTTGTAGAAGCCGTTTACTGTCAATATAACCCCTGCCAGAATGGTGGATCATGTGTTACAACTAATGATGGTTTGTACTGTCGATGTCAGCCGGGCTACTCAGGTTACACATGTGATCAGAGAGTAGGTAAGTACTGAAATAACCACTAAATGTGCCTATTATACTGTAGACATCACACTGGTCACATGAGATACATTTGTGATCATAGAGAGGATGGATGAGTACTGAAATAACCACTAAACATAGTGATACCATTATACTGTAGATGTCACCCTGGTTACACCAGACCTTTAGATCAGTCTAATTTGGGCACAATGGCAAATATGGATGTGGCCTGCATGGTTGGAGAAAAAGCACCAGTATTTTCTTCTTTTTTTTGCATCTGTTTTAGGTCCTCCGTCTTAAAATGCTAGTTTACAATCCCTTGTTATAGGTCTTCACCATTATCACTTGTTCCCTTCCACCACCGTTAAACATAAGTTGACTCAACTGACTTGAGAAGGCTTCTTAGTTTCCCAGTGTCGAGCCAAAGGTCTATTTGAATGTAAATTACACATTGCGTGAGAAATGCCACAAACATAAATATAATGGATCTCAATCTTTAAGTGCATGATCATATGGAATACGCCACAGAAAAGTAATCGCCGTCGACAGTGCCGTATACAACACTGTCGACGTTGATTGCTTTTCTATGGCAAACTCTATGGGTTTTTAAAAAAAATTATTTATCTGCTGCATTGTTTGATTCGAAGATAAGCTCTAAGCTATATTGCAAGCATCAGGGAAACCTGGCCAAAATATATTGCCGAAACACTGCAAAACTTTCGAAAAAGTTTCAAACTCTGCATACTTTGGGTGCAATTATCTTATTTGGGCTTGGTGTTTACCGTTGTTAGTTGGGAAGAATTTGGGTTACATGGGATACACTTGTGAACATGGAGTAGGCAAGTACTGAAATGACCACTAAACATACCCATTATCCTGTAAATGTCAGGCTGGTTACATGGGATACACTTTTGAACATAATGTAGGTAAGTACTGAAATAACCCTCAATATTTTAACCCACTGATTACCATAATTTTTGAACAACAATTTCTGAATGTCTTCCTGTATAACTTTAATTTATTCCTCCTTCCAAGAAATGCCTCACAATTTCCACAGGGACAATCTTGATGAGGTTATTCTAGTGAGTATATGTAAGTAGTGGCAGTGTTACAGAGGTGAGATGGGGTGGTATAAGCTTGGCTTGATCTACCATATCAAGAGAATAATTAAATTCAGACTTTAAGACAGAATACAATGAGGATGGAGTATGTGGAACTGGAATCAACAAACCGAGTTATGTGTGAAATACATGAAAAACTCCGAGTGTTTATTTGCACAATTCATTTTTCTGTTTATTAAATTAGAATTATATTTTACTTTGTGTCAGAATTTGTTCACTGATGCATGGCCAATCTAGAGTATATCCAGGCCTGAAAATAAGCAGTCTGACATTTGCAGAAGGAGATCCCCAGAGGGTGAATTACTAATGTAGATTTTATTGTTTGATATATGTATCATAAGTACAGTGTAGCCAATAAAGGAGTAGTAGAATAATTATAATTACTGCTCTATGGGGAGTTTCATTTTGGAAAATGTTGCCTAAGTTGTGGGTGGTATGAAAAAACGCCCACACAACCTAAACGGTACCCATACCGAGGACACTTGACAAGCTATATCAGTGCAATGAATTTACAAAGGTGTTGGTTGGGGAGGCGGGTGGAATTTTGATTGGAAATTCACCATCTGACCCAGTCGTTTCGATGTAATTTACAGACTGACTGGTCACAAATACACAGTGAGAAATCAAGCACAAAATGTCCGGAGTGCTGTCATAATTAACTTGTGCAAACCAAGTTAACCAACCCAATCTGAGATAACTGAGGTCATTAAAATAACTCAAGGATGATAAAAAGACAGATCTGGGATCATGAACGATGAACTAACCATATATATGTAATATGATTGCTGCCTAAAAACTACCATAACTCTCCGTGTTGAGGATGCATTCCGCCCACAAAACATCAGGGAAGGAAGGAAAATGGGAAACAAAAAGGAATAGGAATTTAAGACGAGAAACTCCCCTGACAAAAACTCACAAAATATAAGGAGACAAGTACATGAACGAAATAAGCAAAGCACAAAAATGGAAAGAACAGTGTCCCCACACTGCAAGAAGAGCATCAACTGAAATATCAGTCTTACACAGTACGTGTAGCCAAAGCTCATGAAAAGCCACGGGCAGGCAACAATAATTCGCCACTGTAGCACAACCCTACTCTAGCAAGGAACGAATAATGAATAACGGCCATGATGAACAAAAAATAACATAAACATAAAATGAAAGAGTTTAATGACTTCGCCCCCGCGACGTCAGGAGTGCGTAATAATTTGCTATGTACAATACAACTGGACAACGCCCCCACGCTGACCCCTAAACAAGCAGCCAGGAATGTCCCAGCATCCCTGGATGCAACAAGACAATGTATATAATAGTATTAATGTCCCATAACAACCAAAGGGTTGAACAATCCATGAGAACCAATGTCTGCAGAAGGGATAACACCATGGACATAGACATGCTAACTACCATCAACCCTAGACCTACCATAGACAGTATGAGCAACCCTGCCCCAGCAGTGTTGACGCAACGGAACTAAGTTAATGCAGACTGGTACAAATTCCAATGGATGTCTATATCATATGGAACCCTAATTGCTGCCCCCGCAGAAACTGAGGGGGAAAATTGAAATAGAAGAGGTCACCACCTCCACTTCCAGTGCCAATACTCCCGGCTTGAAGAAAGAGATCACGTCAGAGGAGAGCTGCGGATGTAACTGCGAAAAGCATTCGACTTCCATCTGCCCATCATCCTGATTTGAGAATCAGTAAAACCCCTACTGGCTGCCCAAGTGGCAGCGCCAATACGGAAGCTGTGACCTTTGAAGGCAGATGTGTCCAATTGGCATACATTTAAGCCTCGATGCAAAACAGCATTGAATGTATGACGTAAAATAGGTGATCCATCAGGATAAGCGAAAAGGGGACCATACGTCGGACCCCTTAGCGCAAGAAGAAAATTCAAGAATGCAACAGGACAGACAGCAGGATCAGACTGTGGTGTGACCCTGACGTAGTGGGGTGTACAACCCAAATTGTGTTTAAAATGTCGAAATATGAGTAAGAAGCCCACCGACTGTCCCTCAGAATGATAGTGGACATCAGATAATTGCAGAACTTTATCTTTATCTTGTGATCAGAGTGGAAAGAACTCCCAATCCTCACAAAGGCGAAAAAGGCTAAGGAAAAAAGTGACTGGAATAATTTGCATTGTAATCACTCGCAGAACAGATGGAGAGAGTAGTAATGAGCTTGCCTAAAACAGACAATGTTATGGGAAGCCTAACATCCACAGAGGGTCATAGACATTTGATACCCACAAGCAATTTCTTGACCACAAAATTATCTGATGGATCACACAAATGATGAACTGTATGAATGTACAAGCGGCCAGAAAGCAAAGAGACGATATATTTTGAGGAATATCCACCAACATTATACACATATGGGCAATGAACAAACATTATCTATCAACAGTAATGGGCAGCAAACTGCGCAAGCGGAATTCTACACAAAATCATGCAAAACGATGGAAAGAGAGTTGGTAAAACCGACTAGATGATGGTGCTAGCGCATTGTCCTTTAATGTCCCAAGGGTCTCAACAAGGCTGTTAAGCTGAAGTGGTGTAGAATGGGAACAGGATGCTGCTGATAAGAAGGTGCAAGTCTCTTGAACTCCTGAACCTGTAACCGAGAAAGAGCATCTGCTAATTTGTTAGATTTTCCAGGAACGTGCTGAGCTTTAAAAAGAATGTTATATTTCAGACAGATTAAAACAACTCTACGTAAAAGTTGCAGGAGAACTGAATCACAGGAGGTTTGAGCGTTTATGCACTGAACCACTACCGAATTGTTACAATAAAAAAGAATGCGTCGATCACAGAACCGGGACCCAAACAAATGTAATGACAAAACTATGGGATACAGCTCAAGAACAGTAATGTTTATCAACCTCAGACCAAGCACCATAAAACCATTCAGTCCCGAAAATACCACCAAAACCAAAGCTACCGGCAGCATCTGTGTGAAAGGTAAGTTGCTCATTATCAGCCCACTGCAGTGGCAAAAAGACAGATTTACCATTGAAACTATCAAGAAACAACAACCACAAGTGAAGATCCTGCCGTACCTGCTCAGAAACACGAACTCTATGATGAGGCCGGGATAAACCAATAGTAAGATTAATCATACGTCGTAAGAACACCCGACCTGGCACAACCACAGAACAAGCAAAATTAAGCAGGCCTAAGCAGGCCGATGATAGACTGCAGTTCTTACAATGAAGCCCTTTTCCGACTGATCATAGCTGTAATTAATGATCGACATTTAAGCAACCCATCAGACAGCAAACGGGCAACCATTGCAACAGAATCTAACTCAATACCCAAAAATGTTAAACAGGATACAGGTTCAAAGGTCTTCTCATGTGCGATAGGGACTCCTAGCTCATTGCACATCTTCAAAAACTGATGTCGATAAAATTGGCAGGTTGCAAAACTTGTTGCAACAAAGAAAAAGTCATCCAATACATGCAGCACCTGATGCACAGAGTACTTCCTTCCGGCCACCCATTGCAACGTGGAGCTCAAACTCTCAAAAATTTTACAAGAGGAGGCACAACCCATAGGAAGGCATCGATCAAAGTAATACATCTTATTCCATTTAAAACCGAGGAGCGGTTGATCAGCAGGATGAACGGGTATTAAACGAAATGCAGACTCAACATCTGTCTTTGCCATATAGCAACCCTTCCCCAGTTGACAAACAACCCAATAGATTGATAATGAACTACCGATTTTTCTTTGAGGATACTATCATTAACCGATACGCCATATGGGAAAGACAGGTGATGAATCATACGGTATTCTCCTGGAGCTTTTTTAGGAACAACACCGATCGGTGATATAATAACAGGACAAGAAGGCAGTTCGGAAAAGGGGCCCTCGAGTCTGCCCTTTTTAATTTCCTTATCGATTTACTTCTGAACAATGGCCGGGAAAGTATGAGTGGAGTGGAGATTGTCAGATTCCCCATGAACAACAGGTGTCCCCACACCAATTCGAAAGCCATGCTGGAATCCGTCAATAAGAGTGGCACCAGCAGATGTATCAAAACCCTGTAACAGTTTACTTAGAACTTTTACTCACACTGGCGTTACTATGGTACTCAAAATTCCCTGGTGAAACCCCTCCTGGAAAGACCTGTACGGTGGATTGATTGGTATTTCTGCCCGCACGAAAATTCTGCCTCGAATTACCCGGACCTTCTAACCACTTCGCAGCACAATAATCCTGTTGACAACGGTAACGGAGGTGCGAAAAACCACATTCGCCCTGGCAGGATCGACCAGAATGTTATAACAAAATCCATTAGGAATACCTGAATGCCCTTGCTGTGATTGCCTACTTTTGAAAGAGTTGACCCTGGGACGAATCTGGTTTTGACTTTGATAACCGACTGAAGTCCTGGTAGAGGGCATGGCTTTGAGATATAACTCCCAATGGAGACTATCCCATTGGAGAGAAAGATTAGTTTGCCGAAGTGTTCGAAATTCCCGATCATAAAAAATCCAGTCATAGCCAATTGATGACAAATGATGAATATTGGACTGGTATTTAAGAAGAGCTTAAATCTGATGTGGAAATTTCTCTATGTAAACCGAACAAAAAATCTCAAAAGCACGAAACCATTGAGCCAAGAGGGTGATAGATTTCAGAGGTTTGGGAACAAAAACCAAAGAAGGACCTTCGTCACCACCCTGCATCACCATGGAATAAGTAGCTTCATGCTCTTGCTGCGGAAGAAGGGCTGCCAAATTATCTTATTCATTGGCCCATATTTGAGATTTCAATTTTGGACTGACATGGTGTGCTAACGGAACTGAAGAAAATATATGATCATTACCTTGCCCGCTATTCGGCTGAGTAACCATGGGCTGATGAAATGGATTGAATGACATCACATCCCCATTGGACAATGGATCGGCCCCCGGAACGATGGAATCCTGTACCGGGTCGAAACGGGAAGGACCAACTGGCATCATACTGGCACTGGAAGTAGGAAAGGTGGAAGACCCTGTAGCCTGTAATGTTGCAGTAACTGCTTCAGAAACAGTCTGTATACCCTGTCCACTATTAACCTGTAACTGTTGCACAATGTGACACAGTAAACGTACTGTTAATAACTCGGAATCAGGAGACACTGGTGATACAACTGAAGGTAAAAAGTTCGCAGAAGAATGAACGGTGGTATGTCCCAGATTTGGTATACTTGTAACAGGAATGTTAGTGGAGAAGCTATCCGAATTACTGTGCACAAAAATATAGGGTTAGCCCCCATGCACTGCCCCGAGAGTCACAATTGTATGGAGCTGTAACCACTGGTAGGGGAAAAGGTGAATCAAAACTTGGTACGAACTCCTGCTGACGTGAAACGACCGTAGAGTTACGGGCAACATTAATAATATCTGTTGGACTGGGGGGACTAACCCTATCGACCCTCCTATTTCCGGATCTTATCTGTGCAGAAGAACGACCATGCCCAGATTTATTCTTGCGTCTCTTAGCATTCTGGGAAGGTGGCCTAGGCCTACTGTCTGGAACAGCAGTGGAGGTGGATGCAATAGGACTGCCAATGATGTCCCCTGGAGCACGAACAGACACCCTAGGCTGTCCAGTATTGTCATGAGTGGTGGTACTCGAAGCATGAACCCTAGGAATACTGGGCCTTTTGGCATTGGACGGTTGAAATAATTCTGAAAGACCATAAGTCAACTCATTACGCCGTTTGGGCATTCTGAAAAGAAAAATGAATAAAGTAGGATAAACACAAGCAAGCAGTCACAACATCGAGTAAGGCTCGCCGATCTGGATATAACGCTCCCACAGGAAGAAGCATGAATGTACCATTAATTTATTATTGTGCCCAACAGAATATACATGTAACATACCAGAGAAAATCTGGCCAAAGAACGACAAATGTTAGTCGTTCAAGAAGATCTTACAGTAAGATCAACAATAGGTAACCCCTATAGGAGCTACAAATAAAAGGTCGTCGCCCCTGCAACTGACGACAGAGCCCAGGGAGCCATACCGCAAAAAGATATAAAATCAAAGGCAATTTATGTCATGGAATCGTACAATGTGGAGTATAAACATAATTGTAAAGTTTCTTGGAGATGAAGGGAAAGACATGGTACAGCTACCCCGTGCCCGATCACAACAAGATGAAGCTACCAACTGATGCACAGAATGTACACAGTAAAGCGGGCAGCGCAACAGCTTGAACCAGAGGCAACGACAGAGTAACATAGACGTGCGCTGCTAACCCCAGCAGTTGGAAGTTAGACTTAAGAGCCTAAAAAGGCAAAACAACATCCAAGACAGGCAAGCCCCCCCCCCCCCCCCCCCCCCCTTAAAACTCAATCTATGTAAAGTATAAGCATTGAATCAAGTATCCGAATCAAGGTCAATGTCAGCCACCAGGCCATAACATAACACACCATACATGTATGTAATAAGTAAAGTTTTGTTAGACTAAACATCAGTAATATGCATACAAGACATAATGCCATAAAATGTAATTATTTTACTGGAGGCGTACCTTATTGAAGAAAAACAAGATACAGCCGCGTAAGCAGCGACAATATTTTTTAAGCCCTGCCTCAGTAAAGTGAACCCCGTCACACAAATGTTGTGTGGCAATAGAATGTAGCCGCGTGTGTGTCCAGAACTTAATTTTGGAGGATGAAGAAGGCAATACTTCCTTTAAATAATTATTTATTGTATTGACTCTAGTGTTATATTCAACAACGGATATTGTGGGACATTTCGTTGACGGACGAACATATGTGTGATGAAATAATTGGCACACAAAAACAAATTGAACATGTGACTGTTTCAGAATGTCGGTCGCGAGGTCATCAATATTACTTCCCAGTGAAAGTGGGTCATGTTCTGCTACATCATTACCCCCGATTTGTAATATTACCACATTGGGTTTAAATTCCTGGACGTAGCATATTGCATATCCACGGAAAGAGGTCATAGTAGCACCGGGTTTTCCCACAGCACGGCAATTCAAATTACAGCATTGAAACTCATTGAGACGAAAATCATTGGTCAAGTTAGTGTGGTGACGCACTTCCTGTTAAAAAAACGCGCAAGTCGAGAAATCATGGAGTGGCCGATGATCAAGATTTTGGAACATTTATCCCCATATTGACATGTCTTAATAGAAAACACACGAAATATTTATACTGGCGAATGGGGAAAAACTAAACTAAATACAGACGTATTGATCCTCCGCGAAATACCAGTACAGCAAACCACTCAGACCGTCGACCACCAATCCTAATTTTGATTTGAAATTCACCACCTGACCCAGTCGTTTCGATGCAATTTACAGACTGACTGGTCACAAATACACAGCGAGAAATCAAGCACAAAATGTCCGGAGTGCTGTCATAATTAACTCGTGCAAACCAACCCAATCTGAGATAACTGAGGTCATTGAAATAACTCAAGGATGACAAAAAGACAGATCTGGGATAATTAACCCTGAACTAACCATATAAATGTAATATGATTGCTGCCTAAAAACTACCATAATTCTGGTATTGTATATTACCAGAAGTTTTATTAAGTTAACAGCTGTTAACTATGCAATTAACAGGTCAAATTTGTATGGCAAAAGTTTTGGTGTTCGGAAAGTTTATTCAGTTAACAAGGTTTATTATGCCCCCAACTTGAAAAGTTGAAGGGGTATCTAGTGGAGACCTCCATCCATCTATCTGTCTGTACATCAGTTCAATCGTTCATCCGTCCATACCAACATTTTCTCTTGTTTCTCAGCCACTGCTACTCCAATTTGAATGATATTTGGTGTTATGATAGAGCATCATGGAATAACGATACCTATGCAGCGTGGTTTTCTTCCACACATTTTTCCCGAGTTATGGCCCTTTTCATTCATTGGACTTAGAAAATTTTTGGTGGGTCGGGGGCATTGGCCCACGTTAACTAATTAAAAGATATCCAATTGTAGCATGGTAGCTCAGTGGTTAAATAAAGCATTGAACTTCAAACCGAAAGGTCCACGGTTTGATCCCCACCAGGAAGAACTGCATTGTGTCCTTGGGCAAGGCACTTCATCCCACTTGCCAAAGTGGGGGAATGGTGGTGCAGTTTGTACAAAGGTGTACTGCTTGTTTGGTGCACTTGTCTTCAACCACTGCTAACCTAAGTTCCTTGGGGAACCTGACAGTTGCTCACCATTGCTGGGTGGTTCTTTCAGGGTACTCTGGCTTCCTTCACCCTTAAAACTGTCCAACATGAGGTGACCCTGGTGCTTGAAAGTGTTGTTGAACCCACCAAATAAAATAAATAGATATCCAAATAAATGGGCCCCACTGGATAATATACCAAAATACCCTAGTATACCAGGGTAACTAACAGCTTTGTATACCTGGTTAATGTGGGACAATATCAATAAGGTAAGACCTGAAAAAATTAAAAATCTGTTTCTCAGTCCCTCCTGCATGGTCGTTATTTTACCCCAGTTGATGAAATTGATAAATTTGTCCTTTACACCACATGGTATTCTGTAGGTTGAGACCTAAAACATAAAACAAACCAAGAACTTGATGGCAAAGAAATAATTACAAGAATAAAAAAATAAAATAAAAAACGCCCTCCCACTAGCGGGGGAGGAATTCGCTAGAATTGTGCACTTGGTGATACCTTCCTGAAATTTGGCATGATGTAAGGGTAGGCATCAGAGATTTCAAAATCGATCGGCTACAAGTTGGCACCATCCTCTAGCCACCACTAGCAGCGAAATCCAAAATGGCCGCCAAGCGGATCGAAAAAAAGCTATTTTCGCCGATCGCACAACTGAAGCTCCAAACCTAACACCATACATGTGCTGTAATTGATGTGAATGATGGAGTGAAGCCCTTGGAACAAGTTGGGGGGAAGATTAATGGATAATGGGATCAGAATTTCCGTCGATGTGTGCGTCTGTGTGTCTGACTGTCAGTATGATCGTCCGTCCGTAGATAAATTAGTGTTGAATGTTTCTCGGGAATGCAATGGTCAAATGAACATGGTATGAGAGATTCCTGTCAACACATGAACAAGGGTACTCGATAGTATGCAGCAGTGGGGATACTTGGACATTTGATAATCCAATTAAAGTGACAGTCTATTCTCAACTTCCGGCATTTTCGATAGATTTATTTTCTAAGAAAATAAAACTATCAAATTTCTAGAGGAGTTCTGGTTCAATCTCAACACCATAGCGACACGTCTGCCAGCAAGGGCAGTGCTGGAATGAACTCGGGATGCATTAGTTCCCGTTGTTAATTATACAATGTTATCTTGCCAGTATAGAACATTGGCAAAATGGGACTAGAAGGGGTGAGTGTATGTTTGCAGTCATTCGAGGTACAGGAATATTTTTTGACTACAAGTAGTATTCTTCATTTTCGGCCAGTTAAGATGTGGTGTGTTCCAAGTCAGGATTAATGTTGCCGACACTTAATGCCCATCCCTCATGGTATGCTACTTTACCAGGGATATAGAGATATAGCCACCACTGGGAGCCAAAACATGACCTTTGATGTCGATGAGTGGTCGAAATGTTTTAGCGAATAACTTATCGAAATATGATCCGGTATGGCAATTTGATACCTTACGTTAGATTTATTAGATCAACTCAGGTATGGATTCATTGAGACATGAGTGCGCTACAAGATGAAGGATTTCCAAGTTGATTTGCTATGGAGTAGGAACTGACTAGTCACATGTGGCCTATGGCCAGAGAAAGACAAGGATACCATAGATGAACACACGGGTGAACGAAGGTATCAACTGTTGTACAGAGGCAAAATAGTTGGGGATATTGTATCATGCTATGCATGAATTAACACCGTCTTGTGCAGTAAATAACAGACTATTTTCCGAAATCTAAAACTGTATTCCTATACCCCGGACAATGTAGCAAGCCACATGGGATGAACATTTGTTAGCAAAATCAACTCAACTAGAAACATGACATGTGTTAACTGGCCGAAAATGGAAAAAAAAATACCAGAATAGGAGATGACTGGTCCTAACATGACAGTATACTACTCAATATTGTTACAACAGCCACCTTCACACTTACACAAAGGTGTGCACCTTAATCCAGCTTTCAAGCATTTGCAATTGCCCTTGCAGGCCTTGGCACAACTACAGTGGAGCATCAGTGCACATGCAGCACTTGCGTCTCCTAGGTGAGTCCAAAATGGGACCAGAATATTGAGACGTGGATTCCACTCCCATCCGTACTGTGATGGGTCTGGCACACATAAGTGTTTCTGCAGAGCACGATGCCAAATGAAAGATGACACAAGAATTACCCTTTTTACATGTTGATACAGAGCTGCTTTGGTGGGCGGGATGTTTTCCATAGACTTAAGGCCATGTGTGAACATATGCCGTCTCGCATCATTGACACGTGTACTGACACAACTGTTACTGTACATCTGTATGGTGAGTTTTTCGATATGCTGCATATGAGGGGAATCCTCTGAAAAGACTTGCGGATTCTCAGTCAATTCTATCATCATTTCAGTTGATGCGGGAAAATTCATCCATGCATTCCATCCTGTCTTCTTCCCAATGCCGAGCATGCTGGATGTTACATCACAACCTGTGAAGGCGTGGAAGAAAGTCAGGGCCTTACAGTAATCAGGTCCAAGTTGTGAAGCTATCTCATGAATTGGCATATCTTTATATGCCTTTCCAATTCCAAACCCAATCCACAGCTCACTGAGTCCAAGGTCACGGAATGTTGCGAAATGGTGCAAAGACAGAATGACGACATCAGAATCAACCGTGCGAAGAAAAGCTATTTTGTGACCTTGTGAGACTGCATGGTTGAGATGAAGCATCATGCGCGTGTCTGCTTCCTCGTGGTTCGATGGAGATATGTCACATAAGCTAACATCCTTATTGCATAGTACATATTCTCCTGATGTCGTTAACAACTGGTACTCGGATGTTGATGTTAATTTCAGCAGTTCAGCAGACAGGAACTTGAAAAATTCGTCTTTATTCTCACTAACTTTCAAGAATGCCTGCCAATTCTTCCCTTTAGGTAAAGGGACGTTCTCGGACACCCGTATCAACCTAACTGCTGTCTCACCGAGGCGTTTTGCTCGCGTCTGATTCTTCAAACTGCCTTCGGGGTAACAGTCATAGATCGCATCAACCCTTGTGGTGTTCGTGTTAATCAGAGATTCGATGTATGGCAATAATTGCAATCGAGCATATTCTCCAAACAGATCCGCTTTCTGTGGTTTGATTACATGGACTACAGCAGGCATATCCAAGATGACAACTGAAGCTTGTCTAGCTGCTGAATTCTTCCCTTGTGCAGGAATAGCTGGTAAACAATTGAGAATTTGAGATTTTGTCCCACTCCGTAGCTTACCTCTATCGGATAATGCTGGCGGATCACGTGCATTCTCGTGCATGAAAAACTCATCCATGTTTGAATCAGGCCGGGCTTGCAGTGAAACGAACATCTGGGTAACTATTGCGGCAGTTGCTTTACTTGACATGAGTTTGTCTCGGCCTTTGTCCAGGTTGGCTGGGGGTGGGTTAAGGAAGGTATATATATTTGCCTTGGGAATAACATCATTCAGGGGTACGGTGCATTCCACAAGCCTTTCCTTCAAGAAAGTGGAATATAAATGCTTGCCCCTTTCGGGTAATGACCGTAAACTCTTACTAACTTCGGGGTCCATATATTCACCAGTATCTAATGTCACCAGCTGACCACTAGTTTCATCATAAGGGTTGATAATGAGTCCCTGATTCACCAGATCGAGGAGAGATTTCAATTGATTCAGAAATTTTTTCTGCTCTGATACCGAACTTTCCGGGTGTTCCGTGTTATCTGATGATGTTGTGTGGAAACTTGCATATTCATACTCATCTATAACACGCAGAACTTCTGACCTTGAAAGCTCAATAACGACTTTCTCTTCAGCCTGGCCATAGAGACCTTTTGGACCACTGTCTTCTTTGAGTAGTTGGATACTATGTTCTTGGCTCTGATCTAAACCCATCATACTGAACTTCCTCTCACTACGCTGGACCACAAAATGGCCTTCCATGAATTTGTTGTGGATTGAAGGATGCCGCCTGGGTAGCTGAGACATGTCTCTCAGAAATACGGGGACCCACCGACAATAATTTGTATGTCCTAGGGCAAAAAAGTAACTGCACAACTCATCGATAGAACACAGTGTACCAGGCCAGTTACCGATTCGTTGGTTCCGAACGAATTGACAGCTTGTCAAGAGAAAGTTCCGAACGATTTCACCCCAATAGCGCGCAGTTGGAGATTGTGAAAGAATCCTCTGTTCCCACATTTCAAATGACTCATGGGGCCCAGTCTGCTGACAGTAAATCTCATAAGCATTCTTTCTGAGGATCTCAAGCCAAGCTAGAGTGAGAAGATATGCCTGTCGCGTCCTCTTGACATGTTTCCCACCAAGTAGGGATGATGCTACACCGGGTGTGAATATCTTTGCGAGGTGAAACATTCGCTCCCAACCAGAACCACCCATAAGCTTACCACCAGCTTCTTGGGTGCACATTTCAAGATGCAGGAATCCAATCATACACACCATTCGATCCTCACCTATCTCCTCTGGGAACAGCCATTGACATTTTTTCTGCCTGGCATACAACGGACAGTCACCTTCAATGACAGGTATCTGGCCGGGGTTTACGAAAGCAGTAGCTTCCCTGACCACATACATAGCATGCTTCTGCATACTGAGTGAGTCCGCTTTCTGCTCACTGAAAACAGGGAATACCCCAATAACTGCACGAGGTTTGACATTGTCTTGATCTTCATGTTTTGAAAAGAAGCCTGAAAAGGTCACAGGGACTTCATCAAGCTGCCAGCTGCCATCAACCTTCCCTTTATTGCTGATCTGTGACACATGAGACAACCAGTCATTCTCTCCCACGTTCAAATCTGCATATTCATTGGGCCGTACATTACATTCATCTGGAGATTCAAGCCTGATGTCCCCACCAAAGTCTTCAACGAAAGGAACAAATGCATAGTCGTCTGGGAGTTCAATTTGTGTGTCTTCTGGAACATCTAAACTCAGTGGTGGGGGATCAGTACCCACATTGTCCCTGCTCAGTTGACCAATGAGTGTGATGGACGTACCATGCATATCAGATCTACCAGATACATCAATGTTATCAGTGGTTCCTATCGAGAAAACATTACGTTTCAGTTAGCTGGGACTACAACACCTTCGTTCTTGAACCGCAGTGAAACAGCTCTCGCGAAACTCCTGCGAACATCCATTACGCGATCATAAGAGACAGAGAGTCCCATTTGATGAAAATCTCTGATAAGATTTTTCATACGATCATGGGCATGCAACTTCAAACCCACATAAAGAGGCATTGGAGTTTCTCTGTCACGTCTCTGGTGAACATTTTGTGCATGTTCGGAGCGTTTCGCTGAATTGCTGATCAACATCTGTGAAATAGTACAAGCCACTCGAGTCTTGGCATTAACAGTCTCATCATCGCCTAAGTTCTGTATACTACATGTGCCCTCAAGTAGAACTCTAAGAAGAGTCAGGAGTGAGTTGGGTACAGGCTCGCTCAAGCAATAAGATGAAAATGATCCAGTGAAAGGAGCTTGAGATATGAGTATGTGTTTACGCAGAAGAAGACCCACATCAACTATCTTTTTTGCCTCTTCCTCAGACACTATACGAGTTAAAGATTCGGACAACAAGGAGCCAACTCGAAACCTACTTGAAATAAACACATCTCTACCCTGTGTGAAGGCGTCCCAGCCATCGCCCAATTTCTGCAACAAATGTTCTTTGAATCGAGTGGAATGTATTTCTTCACTAAGCCAATCAGAACCGACTTGCTTCAACCTCCGACTGTACAGATTCTTGAGATCGACAAGCTTCATCGCGGAATCGTTGTGTTCAACAAATGTTATGAGCTCTGCCATAACGAGAGGGTCATAGGGCAGGCCTGACGCGGAATGTTCGGCGTTCTTCGACTTTTTAGATTTAGCCGCTCGTGCTTCATTGGCAAGCTTACAATAACAGGTTTTGTGATAGTAAAGATCACTAGCAGCGGAATCAAATGCTGCATTGACCCGAGAAAAAACAACCCAGTTCTCGGCTTCCTTTGCCATAATTTTGAGTTTATTGTTATCAGACATTGATCTGCAAATAGGCTCACTGCTGTCACCTTCGCGTTTGTGACAATAAACACACTGGGGCAGTTTCCTGTCACAGCCAGATTCAAAACTTGTCCGTGTTCTTTTAGGACTCAGCGTGGAGCAGGATGCCACTGCCTCATTTCGCTCTCGCTTGTGTAGCACGCGCTGTACGATGTGAGTCCGAATACTGTCACGGCATGTCTTATGATATATTGCCTTATTCGTCAACAGTGACATCGACATACACTCATCACTCTCTCTCATCAAACAATCAATGGTCAAATTATATGGAAGCTCAACGCCATTATCTAGGAAGCGCGTTATGTCTTCCTCAATAGCTTTATAGGCGTCATGAAAACGAGATTCTCTATACGGACGCATCAATTTCTTGGAACTGTCTTGCTGGCAAAAGCAACAACGTTCCCAGTCAGTACTAGTCCGTACACGAAGAGGATTCTCACTCATTCTGTGAATGATTTTTGTGAACAATCGCGTTCTCGAATTAATTTCGACAGACAAATCAGAATTGCTTGCGGAATTACGCCAAACAAGAGATTGTATGGCAAAGAGACTGCTTCATAAAGAGCGTTGTTTCTCCGGGATCAGCGTCATTCAGGTTTGCCTGAATGACGCTGATCCCGGAGAAACAACGCTCTTTTCAAGTTCCAAGAAATTGATGCGTCCGTATAGAGAATCTCGTTTTATTCTACATCATCTCCCACGTCTGTTTCCAACACGTGCGTGGATCAGAGTTCACTTTCGCGCCCTTACAATCGGATGTATAGTCGGTAGACCGTCGAAAAGGAGGTTCCCTTCAGCCGCTGGCGGCCATTTTGGATTGTGCCGCTACTGGTCGCCACCGGTCGGTGTCAACTTGTAGCCGATCGTTTTTGAGAACCTCATAGCCTACACTAACAGTGTGCCAAATTTCAAGAAGGTATCACCAAGTGCACAATTCACCTGTATGTGACGAATTCCTCCCCCGCTACACATACAGTTTTACAAAAGATGTACTTTGTGGGACCAAATGATTCTATTTAACCCTTTTTACCCAACTAACGGCCAAAACCCGCCAGCGCTATTCTAAAAAATTGCCAATTAATTGTCATTATTTTTCATTTTTTGTCTCAAAAACATAGGTTATGACCCCTCATTGGAATGAGCTCAACGAGAGACAAAAAATGAAACAGTGCAGTTATTCAAGAATTTTGTTTGCAAGTGTCTGCTTTTCATGTTAGGTAAAGGGTTAATCATGCATCTTGTGTTACACAAATAAATCTGAAAATTAAGTTAATTACTTATATTCTTTCTCAAGTAGTTATGTGGAGGATATGATGCATAATTTCCTTATATTTCTTATACTTTTCAGATATGAACTGGTGTCTCGCCAATCCATGTAAAAATGGTGGAAGTTGCTTCAATGGAGTCGAAGATTACACATGTCAGTGCCCTGTCGGATACGGTGGAAAGGATTGTAATCTGCTGCGGGGTTTGTAATATTAAATTTTCATTATCTGCGCTAATGAGGGTTGAAGTTACAGTGCAGGGATTTCGCTAGTGTTTGTTGTTTGGGTGGGTATGTTTGCACTCCATACAAAACAAGAGAAAAAAGGCTGCATTTTCCTTGCTAAATATTGTATAGGTATGGTGTGTAGTTTAGATCTGAATACCTGTTGTTTAAAGGTCAAAGCCGCAGGATTACAAAATTCATCAAAATACATTTTTAGCACCAGCCTCTCACCTGTGTTACATAGAGCTGCCCAATTTTAAGGTGATACAGAGGAATCTCAAGGTTATTTCTCTTTGAAGGTCAAATCAAGGTTACAATGTTTCAGAATGCATGATATGCCTTTGGAGTGCACCCAGTTTTTAGAACAGGTTTCTGAGTTTATTTTTATACCACCCACTTGAAAAGTGGGAAGTATATAGTGATCACTTGGTCCGTCTGTACGTCCATCTGTCTGTCCATCCGTTATGCTTTAGGGGGTACACATCTGCTATCCGCAACTCGTCCTAAACGAGTGAACGGATTTCATTGAAACTCTCAGATATTCTTTTACATACATTGAAGATGTGCACCTCCTATTTTCTTTTCAGATATTTTCATTTTTACAGTTTCCCATATTGAAAAATGAACTTTGTCAAATTCAACTGACTTTCTGTACAGATCTGCTACCCGCAACTCCTCGTAAACCATTGAACAGATTTCATTGAAACTTTCAGACATGCTTTTACATATACTGAAGATGTGCACCTCCTGTTTTGTTTTCAGATATTTTCATTTTTAGGGTTTCCCATATTTAAAAATGGGCTTTGTCAATTCAAGCTTGCGTGGGGGTGGGGGGGGGGGGGGGGGTGGGAGGAGGTTGTTGACATTTGCTATCCACAACCTCTTTTAAACTAGTGAATGGATTTCAATGAAACCTTCAAACATTGGTGTCAGTGTTTGTGCTCTCTACATTAAACACACTTTTACTGTTGTAAAATGTTTCTTGGTGGGAGTGGGTGGTACCATTTAGTGAGCAGTGCTCAGTTTTTCTAGTTTTATATTGGAAATAAAATGTTGTGTGTGATAATAGATTGAAGATAACATCTCAATTTTATGGATCCACACTCCGCAACACTTGCGGTGGTTGACAACTCAAAGTAACAGTTACACGTTATTATTACTTTTTAGGCCATGGTTAGTTAATTTTCAGTTTTGTTATTAATTATTAATTATATCCTTGTCGGGAAATGGCATAATATATGTCTCCCACAAGATGCATATTTTATTAATTTGCACTTACACACTGCTTCCTTTACACTGCTTCCTTGCATGTGTAGTGTGTCTTAAATAGTAGAACTTTCAATAGCCAGGGTTATATACAGAACAACCTATACCAAAAATATACCATTACTCAACATTTTATCCTTAACTATTTGTACACTGGCAGGGACCGATCAGGACTATTTAAAATACGCTCTAGCCTCGGAGCCTATTTTTTCAATTCATGCGCCAGATTTCAATTTACGGAGTCACACTGCTGTTTGTATAACACACACTGCAAGTATGTAATAGCTCCCATCATTTTCATTTAGTACACTATAGCAAACATTAATCTTCACTGTGGTTTCTGATCAAGTCTTGGCTGCCTATTTAGGCAGCCAAGACTTGATCAGAAACCACAGTGAAGATTAATGCTTGGTAATTAAGACTTGAAGTATTAACTTAAGCACTCTACAACAATGATAAATGATAATCATATATATAATACATGTAAGAGTGTCTCTCTCGATTATCCATCGAAAGAATATCAAAATATGATCTGAGAAGTTACGCGCCAACTGAGAAGCCTATTTCTGAGATTTAAGAGCCAGGTCCTGATGTTTCAGAACCAAATGCGCACTGGCGCATGCCCAGGTCGGTCCCTGACTGATGGCAGATATTCCTGCACAGGAAGGAAATCTCTTACCATCAAAATAAGCAAAATTTGAGAGTATTTAACAAAATTTTCTCAGGTAAATTCATTAGAGTTTTTGACCAATGATTTCATGAGTAAAATTTTTATGAATTTTTTCCTCAAACCTAGTCATGGCTGCTTTATGCCAGATTGCTATTAGGCAATGTTATTCTGGCATTTCAATGGATGAGGAAGAAGCATGAAATGGCCCTGTTCACACTGCAGAGCCAAGAGTGTGAGCTTGCTCACATTACCTCTATTTCAGGCAAAAAACAAAATGAGGCGATTAATTCTAAACCAAAAATTAATTAACCATGGCCTTATTCTATTGGAAATAATTATTTGGGTGAAGTGTTATGTTACACCATTTATATACATTTGGGGGGAAGTGTAGTATAATTCGCAGAACATTTTGATTGAAGGGATTTTGTGAGAGAGTGGTTTTGGGTGGATGGTTCTGTCATGCGCAGATGGGTGAGCAGCACTGATGGATGGTATTTTGTATCCCTCTGGTGAGAGTGGTAACCATTTTATTTGGTGGATGGTTGTGTGAAATGCAAGTGGGGGAGCAGCGGTGATGGGATTTTGTATCCCTCTGGTGAGAGTGGTAACCATTTTATTTGGTGGATGGTTGTGTGAGATGCAAGTGGGGGGAGCAACAGTGATGGGATTTTGTATCCATCTGCTGAAAGCGCAGATAACCATTTTATTAGGTGGGTGGTTCTGTCAAATGCAAATGGGGGGGGGGGGGGGGGGGGGCAGCTGTGATGGAATTTTGTATCCCTCTGAGAGTGGTAACCTTTTTGTTGGATGGGTGACACTTAAAAGTAAAATATTTTGACTGGGAAGTAGGTTATCATTTTGGTAGTTGCATTTGAAAAAACTGAATAGACATTGCAAAGAGAAAGAAGAAAAAATCTCGGAAGATGGGTTATATTGATCCACTATTTTATTTAAGCGGCGACAGTCACTGCAAGGAAATTTATGAGACTTCTGTCTGGGTCTGTGGGGAGCAACTACAGACTTCATTCTGCACTGAGGTCTCTTCACCCAGCCTCTCCAATTTTATTTTCTAGAAAACTGGAAAGCTGCGGTCAACAATCTGGATCACGTAATTTCTCTTTTCCGGCAATCAAGAAGAAGCTTAAAATTTGAAGTAACTTGGAATGGATGATGCAGGGGATACCATTGGTTACTCACCCTCCGTCATTCACTTTAATGTTGGATGCCAGCGATCAGGGGTGGGTGCCATGTTGGTTCAGGAGAGTCTAAGTTGCCACATTCAATGGAATCATCAACAGTCCCTTCTCCACATCAATCAGAAGGAGATGCTGGCTTTTCTTAGTTTTTCTCACTGGAAAAAGTCCCCTTCCGAATTCTCAGGTTAAAAAATGTATTACATTAAAGTTGAATTGTTAACACTTGCCGAATTTCTTTGCTTGCAGGTTATGAGAAGCTCGTAAAACTAAAAAAAACTGGAAATTTATTAGACATTTTTTTTCCAGTTATTGCCAGTTTCTATGTTTACGGCTCAAGTGGCAAATGTTACTGTCTGACGTCACAACGCGAAATATTTGCAATGAATTCGTCCGTTTCGTAACTGCTTCATCAACGGAGTGACTAGCAAGCCGCTTCATTTTTCTGGATGTTTCATGTGTGCAGCAGAAGTGGTTCCGGATGAAGTGTTGTTTAAATTACAACTGATTTACGATTTGAACTAAGATGGAATGAGTTATCTGGTTTATTGATTATTTATCCAGTGCCATCGTGGATACACAGGAGGTTTATTTACTAAACCTGTGATCTTTAAAAGTTGCCTTGAACAAGGCAACTTTTAACGATCACAAGTTTAGTAAATAAGCCTCTCGTGTTTCACGATGTAGGTTTTGTGCTATGGGTAGTGTCTATTGGAACATATACGTTATTGTGATGAATTGACGGTAACATGGTCCTGAGGTTTGCGGCTCGGAGTGTATGTTCAACATCGACGCTTCACGTCTCGGTTGAACATAAGCTCCAAGCCGCAAACCCCAGACCTTGTTACCATCAATTCATCACAATAACTTATAATATCTGAAAAAATATTTGAAGACACAAGGAAAATTGGCAAAGAGAGACAGTCACACTTTCATTTATGAATAAGAACAACTCATTCTTTCTGTCAGACTCTCCAACATACAAGAAGCGGTTGAAGGCAAGTGTACCATCAATATGCAGGATGCATTTGTGCCCATGTGGGCCTTGGAATTAAGTCTCATTACCCAGTGACACAGTTCAGATGGCATGAATCAGGACTGACTGAGATATGCTGTTGGACAGGGCTCTCTGAACACTTTCAAAAAGTGTATCCTTTCATAGCAGGTCATAAAAAGAATGAGGGGGCACGGTGGCGCAGTAGGTAGAGGTGCAGGCTGCAAGCCAAGAGGTGCTTGGTTTGAATCCCACCTGTGGCAACCACGTTGTGTCCTTGGGCAAGACACTTCATTTCACCCCCATTGCCCATGTGGAGGCACGGTGACGCTGTGCACTAAGGCGTACTGCACATCAATGGTGCACCTGTCTTCAACCAATGCTAACCCTGCTTGTGTGGAGTTAGTATGTTGGGAAGCTGACAGTTGCTCGCCGTTGCTTGGTGGTTCTTTCCGGGTACTCGGGCTTCCTCCACCTGTAGAACTGTCGTGGTCATGATTAGCCATTGTGCAGAAATATGTGACCTTAAACACCAATAAATAAATAAATAAATAAAAAGAATGAAAGAGGGTTCATAGATGATCTGTTGTTTCCTGGGCTGCTTAGCTCACCTTTAGCATTAAAATTGAAAATACAAACTCAGATATTAACCTTTCCGACACTGAGGCCCTGAATGATATTGTCAAATGCATTCCTTGTCGTATTGGCAAATGAACATTTCTAATTTCTATTTGTAATGAAGTTCAGTTATAATTTAATCCCACAGGGCTCACAGTCACCAGTCCCTACAGGGCTCACAGTCACCAGTCCCTACAGGGCTCACAGTTACCAGTCCCTACAGGGCTCACTGTCACCAGTCCCTACAGGGCTCACAGTCACCAGTCCCTACAGGGCTCACTGTCACCAGTCCCTACAGGGTTCACATACCAGTCCCCACTGTCAACAATCCCTACAGGGCTCAGTCACCAGTCCCTACAGGGCTCACTGTCACCAGTCCATGCAGGGCTCACAGTCAACCAGTCCCTACAGGGCTCACAGACACCAGTCCCTACTGGGCTCACAGTCACCAGTCCATACAAGGCTCACAGTCACCAATCCCTACGGATTGTCCTTTTTTACCGCACAAGATCAATTTTGGCGGTGGGATATTTTTGAACGAGAAGCTGAAGGCTTCGAGTTCAATATTATCCCTCCGCCAAAATTAATCGAGTGTGATAAAATGACAGTTTGAATGCTTATGTCATTCTGTATTTATTGCACGCCAACAGTTTACTAAAAAATGTCAATTGATTTTGGTGGAGGGATAATATTGAACTCGAAGCCTTCGGCTTCTTGTTCAATATTATCCCTCCGCCAAAATCGGTATTGTGCGGTAAAAAATGACAGTTCGAATGTATATTCTGTTCTGTATGTATTGCATGCCTACAGTTTACTAAAAAATTATTAAAAACACAAATTATTGTCAAAAATAACCAAAACGTGAAAAAAGAAGTTGTTAAATAGTCCATGCACGTGATCCTTATTGTTCAAGGACAATACAAAAAATTGTATTGTTTGCTTCAGTTTTACAGAAAAAGCGTGTAATTTATGAAAATAAAAACATAGGCGTGCAATAAAAATTATAATTGATCCTCTTTCCCAGTTTCATATTTACTTTGTTGTCTTCTCATGGACAGATGCAAACATTTCTGTGCAACATTTGAAAGGGTTAAAATGATATTTTTCAATGAGTTTAAACAATGTAAAGAATTTAACATGTTTATTTCATGTATAACTTTAGACATGAATTGGTGTGTAACGAATCCTTGCAAGAACGGTGGGTTCTGTGTGAACGGCGTTGATGATTATTCCTGCCAATGCCCAGCTTTGTACTATGGCAAATCCTGTGAACTAATGGGAGGTGAGTGCCTTGATGACTTAATTTTCTGATACTTTGGGGGTCTCGAACAATTTTCCACACCTTTGGGTTAATGTCAGAATGCGCTTAATATAAAACATACCACAATTGTTTTACTTTTAAATTCAGTCCATTTAATTAGTAAAAAATAGGTAACATTTGTTTTTTGCGACTCTGAATAGTTATTGGAAGTTATTGTATATAAAATATGCAGCTTTTGTTGATATCAAAATAAGAGTGGTATTTGATGACCAACTGCAGATGATTATTAATTATGTGTATCAGAAGTTGGGTTTGAAAAAATTGCATTTTTTCAGCTTGACTCAATCAAATATGAGGTGTAATTTTTTCAGCATCATTAAAATCTTATTTATAGGTGGTTTAGTCTCGTTATGCCGATGTGCTTAAATAAACATACCGAGATCGAGATTAGTGAGAGGTGCTAATTACTTTTACTGGTCACTTTTACCCAGAATTTGTCGGGGTTTTTTTCTTAGTGAATATGGGATGTGAATACATGTCAGGGTGAACAGGGGTCATGGAGGCGGTTTAAAAAAGAACATCTCCATATTGTTGAATATGGGACGTTAATACCCGTCAGGGTGAACAGGGATCATGGAAAAGGTTTAAAAAGGAACATCTCCATAGTCCCTCTCATACATAGTTCTCGCAGTCATGGCAAGTCAACAAGTTTCAGTTATGTTCATTCCTAATAACAGAGGAGGTAGAAATCTAGTTTACAATGACTTTTAAGTTCCGAATAAAGTCACAGAAGCCACCAAATATCCACTGGGTGTGTAGTGAACGTGGTTGCGGAGCCACAATAAACACAAGAGATGACATTATTAGTTCGCCTATGGGCACACATAATCATCTTCTGGACTTGCCAAAAATCTGTGCAGATGCAGTGTTAGCAAATCTGAAGAAAACAGTTCGTCGTGATTCTAAATCTGTATCATCTATCTACCTGGACTTAGTTGGATCTTTAAGAGGAGATGAAACTGACCCAGTGATCATTGCTAAAATTCCAACTTTCTAGAGTGTACGATCAGCTCTTTACCGATCCCGAGCAAAAACAAGGCCAGCTCTTCCAAAATCTCATTCTGATATACTTCTACCAGAAATGTTCCAGAAAACAACAGCAGGGGACAACTTTCTTCTTGCTTCTGATAGCGAAGAAAAGAAAATAATGATCTTTGCGACCACAGCAAATCTTCAACTACTCAGTGAAGTGGCAGCATTATATTGTGATGGAACATTTGAGAAGTCGCCTAAACTCTTCTTCCAGTTATATTCAGTGCATGCTTTTGTTGACAATTGTTCCCACTTGTGTATGGATTTCTACCAGACAAGCAGCAGTCAACTTACGTTAGATTCTTTGAACTTATCTCAAATAAATGTCAAGATGCAGGTGTGACCCTCCAGCCTTCTCAGATTTTTATGGATTTTGAAATTGCTGCTCAGAATGCTGCGCAGCTCATCTTTCCAACAACAACGGTAAAGGGATGTTACTTCCACTACAGTCAAGCGGTTTATCGCTTTGCATCAGACAAGTGCAGCCTTAGAAATGAATACAAAGAAACGCAGCGGTCAGAACATTAGTTCAATGAGCCATAGCTCTTCCATTTGTGGCAGTGCCAGAAGTCAGCGATGCTTGGTTTGAAGTACTGAGTGCATGGGAAGAAGAATTAAATACTAGGGATGTTGACCAGCGAGTGGTAAAGTTCACAGACTATGTAACTTCATTCTGGGTTGAAGGAGTTAATCAAAATATATGGAATCATTCTGAGACAAATGGCCCAAGAACAACAAACCACGTGGAGGGATGGCATTCTAAATTGAAGAAAATAATCAACGGAAGTAATCCAAATTTGTACTCTGTTGTGAGTTTTATTCAACAGGAACAGGCTTACACAGAAGCAACAATACTTCAACTCCGTGCCGGTGGTAAAGTTTGCCCACGACGAAAAAAGTACCGAAAAATTGAACATTTCATCCGGCATTACCAAAGAGAATACAGAGAAAGTAGAATGAACATTTTACAATTTTTAGATGCCGTGGCCAAGGCCAGTCCTTTTTGAGAGTATTTAATTAATGCCCATGTTTCATGCAATGTTTAATGTTTGTTATTTGTAATTTTTTTGTAATTTTTTCTCATCTAAAATCCTGGGTAAAAGTGACCAGTAAAAGTAATTTTTTTGTAATTTTTTCTCATCTAAAAAAACGATTAAAATTCTGGGTAAAAGTGACCAGTAAAAGTAATTAGCACCTTTCACTAATCCCGATCTCGGTATGTTTATTTAAGCACATCGGCATAACGAGACGACACCTTATAGGTTACCAATTCAAATGAGTTGTGGTAATGCAGAAAAAATTTAGATTACCATTTTGCTCATTTTATCGACTTGATGTGGCAGACCATCATTACAGTATGTAAGGTAGCACATGATAATTGTCCATGAAAATTGTCAACACAGTCCTTGAAAATTGTCAACACAGTCCTTGAAAAGTGCTTAAATAGTGCTTGAATTTGCTTCTTGGATATCCATTTGAATTAAGAGATAGGGTTGTGCAATGTTGTTAGATTTGCATAGAAACTGGAGAATTTTGTATTCAATTCTTAGTTGGATGGGCAACCAATGTAAATGGGAAAGGACTGGTGTAACGTGGCATTATTCTTAGTTACAATTCTTCCTACACAGTTTTGTACCACCTGTAGTTTTCCAAAGTTGGACTTTTTATGCTCATAAAATAATCAGTTGCAATAATTAAGGTATGTTATAAATACATGTAAGGCCTCACAAAGTAGATCTTCTGTTTCTCAGGCCATTTTTTTGTAAAATTGCATGCGGGCGGGCGTTTTTTTATTTTATTTTTTATTTTTGTAATTATTTCTTTACCATTAAAAAGTTTGTTCTTGGTTTGGTTTATGTTTTAGGCCTCATAACCTACAGAATAGCATGGGTAGTGATGTATTACATCCCTTGAGTGCAAGAAGGCTTTGCAATGCTATTTAGCATTGCAAAGCCTTCTTGCACTCAAGGGACAATTTTATTAACATGGGTAAAATATCAGACATAAACCATTTGATTTTTTTAAGTTTGGATTGGTTATAAAAAGAGAGCATGCGGCAGCCAAAAGGGCCATGTGGGAGGGCCTGAGAAACAGATTTTTATTTTTTTTAGGCCTAAAGGCTGTGTTTCTGATTTTGATTTTATTGATATTTCTGAAATGAAAATATGCCTTTCAGTAGACCTGGTTGACCTGTCGATCCAGTGATAGAGTTCCATCCAGAAAACACCCAAAGTATCTAAATGGAGGCCTTTGAGAGATCCCAGCATTCTGGTTCCTGTTTTTGAGTTTCAACAATTTTGAAATTGATTTGTCATTTCAAAATAGAACAGTCTAGTTTTGTCAACGTTCCTTTTGAGAAAATTAGAAGTGATCCCATTTAATGTCAAGAACGCATTGTTCTATCTGTCACACAGATTGAGATTCAATGCACTATTGGAAGTGTATGTAAAGAAAGTTGTGTGTCATCCACATAAAAATGAAATTATTTTGGGAGTAATCGCTTGACTGGACTGGTTTCGTGAAATAATTCATGAGAGGTCAGGGGCGTTGTACAAACACGAGTGTGCGAATGCGCACAAATGTTTTACAATATAGTCCCCCTCCTCGAAAGAATTATTTCACGTAACCAGTCCAGTCAAGCGATTACTCTTGTTTATTACTTTTCATTATTAATGATAATTATATTATTTAACCCTTTACCTAATGTAACGACCAATTTTCATTATTTTTTCATTTTTTGTCTCTAAAACATAGATTATGACCCCTCATTGGAACGAGCTCATTCCATTGAGGGGTCAAAAAATCATGCAAAGATGTTTGCCAAGAGTCTGGTGGGTTTTTTTGAAGAAATGATCAGGGAGGACAGATTTTCATTTTTGATGCGACAAACAAACATTTCTGTACCTTTTGTTAACATGTGTGGTTACTGAGAACCATTATAACTGCATCTGCTATGTATTGGTTTTTTGCTTTTCAATATAGACCATTGAAAAGATTGGTCAACAAACACTTCTTGAGATATGCAAAGTTTAGACTTGTACCAATGCAGTTCATATTTGCACCAAATTTTATTGTCTTCTCTGATTTCATCATTGAACCATGGTTTGTTGGGTGTAATAATGATTAATTTTGTTCTTTCAGGCACGAATTTCTCTGTGAGTGTATTTAGCACAGAGTTGAATGAATCAATTAAACAGTTGATGCTCAGTCTCTCTCGTGTTTGTAGTTCTTTCCTGGTTGAGATTCCAGATTAGAATTCTTCTCTGGCAATGTTTACAAAAAACTTCTGATATGACAAAGTTTTTCTCATTGGCAAAAGTCGTGGAACATTATTCAATTGAGAGAAGGCATGGATGATAGTGGCATATGGAGGCAAAGACACTTCATACACATCAAAACATCTGGCATTATGGAGAATAGAGAAACATATGGAGGGTTGCATTGAGGAGGTTGGATACATCATATGTATTAATAACATGTGATGGTTGTATAGTTTAGTGGAGACTTACACCAATAGGGAGATATATGGAGGGGGAGATACATCTTGCATGGGAGAGTGATATGAACTGGGATAGCCATGCCGCACTGCCCTTTACCCCCTACCCCCATCCAATTGGGAGAATTACTTATGAACTGATCTTCACGAAACTTCTTGGGGTACCTTTGTTATCACCTTGTGACAGGAACGTGTGTTTTGGGGTGCCTTTGTTATCACTGTGCTATGAGAACAAATATTTTGGGGTTCAGTCAGACCCACTCTGGGACTCAAAAGATTTCTTTTCTAGTTTAGCATCAGACTGTCACCCACCTTTACAATTCTTTACCTATACATTTGCTACAGGCAACGGTCAGTATTTATGTACAGACCGTTACAATACTTTACATGTACCTTTGCTATCAGGTCATTACCTAGATGTTTGTCATTGCTGTGTCACACACTATACATGTACATGTCTTAAACAAGTTGAGTTACAGTGTCATTGACACTTTAATGAAACTGTGATTGGGGTGGGGTGGGATGATTATTTATGTACAGACCGTTACAATACTTTACATGTACCTTTGCTATCAGGTCATTACCTAGATGTTTGTCATTGCTGTGTCACACACTATACATGTACATGTCTTAAACAAGTTGAGTTACAGTGTCATTGACACTTTCATTAAACTGTGATTGGGGTGGGGTGGGATGATTGTACATCAGAGGTGGTCCATGTGCCTTAGGGGAATGGTAGGAATACAATTCAAGAACAATGTTGGGGGTCTTTACATAGAGAAAAATGCATCTTTTGGCAGTATTTAATACTGTTTCATCTTGATAGCCAAAATGTTGATTTTTCTCAACTTTGAAGGGTTCAGAAGAGACAAATGACATAAGAACAGAGAACCACCAAGCAATGGGGAGCAACTGTCAGCTTCCCAACATACTAACTACACACAAGCAAGGTTAGCATTAGTTGAAGACAGGTGCACCGTCGATGTGCAGTACGCCTTAGTACACATCACCGTGCCCCCTCGTGGGTGTGAAGTGTCTTGCCCAAGGACACGACGTGTTTGCCACAGTTGGGATCCGAACCAAGGACCTCTCGGCTTGGAGCCTGCACCTCCACTAACTAAGCCACCATGCCCCCCCCCCCCCCCCCCCCCCCCCCCCCGGTCATGATTAGCCATTGTGCTGAAATAGGTGACTTTGAACACCAATAAATAAATTACTTTGGCATTTGTGTCTAGCCAAGTTTAGGCAGCCAAGACTTGCCAAGAAACAACTCTAATTCCACAAGTTTTGATCTTCCGAGTGTAAAAAAATGTGTAGACCCTTAACGGTTAAGTTCAGAGGAAGAAACATCCCCACATCTGGGAATAACAGCTCAAGTTTCACTTGAACATAGCAATAATAGCTTAACTTACATCTTTCATGTAATAAATATTTCTTGTAGAATAGGGGATGTTCCCGATCTACCCACTTCTTAAAAAACAGGCAGAGAAGAAGGTGGGCAGATAGGGAAGTGTTTGTTTAGGCAAAACACAAGGCACAAAAAATGGTATGTCAGATAAAAAAATAAATATAATATATAAAAGATAACATTTATAATTCAGAAATGCAAAAGATGAGATGCTGCATCTGCATAATGCATGATGTTGATGACTTCTGTGTTGAGGCGTTCATTCAGCTGGATAAGTCTGTCCTCCATTGTTCAATATTTTTTACACTTTGGTCGTACGGTTCCACCGACTTCTATTTGTATCTTTAAGATTTCATTGGAAGCCTGAATCTCTTTAAAAGCACGGATAAGTGTGTATATGTTGGGGTGTGAGTGACTAATTTTTTTCTTTAGTTTGTTGTGCCATCCCTCTGTGTGGTTTGTTGTGCAAGGCCCTTCAGTTTCATTGTACAAGGCCCTTCAGTTTCAAAATGGTTCCAAAGTAGTGGTTCACCCTCAACCCGCTGTGTAGTCACATAGTCTGTGAATGCTGTTGTATCTTGTGCTGTGTTTATTGTAGCTCATCTAGTGTTTGGAACCAAACATCTTCAATTTTGTCAACAGGTGCTAGTGGTAGAACGCGGGCTCTCCTGACGAGTTGGCATATGTTGGCATCATTTTGAAAGCTGGTCTGCAGTCCTGTTTATAGGGTTTTTCTCAAAATTGCATGGGTGTAATGAAAGAAGCAACCCTTTATCTTAATGTCACTCAAAACAGTTCTTACAGCATTATGAGTGGCCGTCTCAAAATCCATGAAAACGGTGCTTGGTCTAAACTGAAGTTCACGTTCTGACATGGTTACTTTTAGTCTGATTAAGTGTCTTGTGTGTATATAGCTGACTCTTCCCTGGCAGGAGTAAAAAAACGAGTGGATACATCCTCTCCTCGACTATTAAATGTATATCTGATGGATCTGGCTAGGACACGTGTAAAACATGCCATCACATATGGTATCTGCATTGGTTAAGATGATGAGGTTCTTGTGCGTTGCAAAAGTGTTAATACTCATCACTTCACTTCAAACAGTAAAAAATCTTCGCAATTTGTTGTCAAGGTCCAAGACCCCTCCAGTAAAATATTTACTTTGGCTGTTTTTGGTGTAACCTTTCATCACACTCTATAAAGTGAAGACTTCGATGATGTGAAGGTTGGTAGTTGCTGTATCATATTGAGTGTGTCATCATTCCATTCTTTGTTTCTGAGCTTTACAAGCTCCTCGTCATATATTCTTGGTATAGCCAGAGCTTCCCCCTCGCAGCACTTGCAAATAGTCTCCATTAGCTGTTTGGCTCTGATATTGGCACTGCTCCCATCATGATTTTGTTCGTTTCAACCAAATCCTATTATTATGTTGTTGCGTGTATTCATTGTTTCTGGACAACTTTTTACTGTGCACCGCCAGTATGTTCGCTCCCCGCAATTGTTCTTTACTGTATATAGGTTTCCATGGTGAGCTACATTTTCTGTACCCTGTTTATTTCCAACAAACTCAACTTGGATTTCAGCACTTGCCATTATTACTGAACTTTTGGTTTGATATGAGGTTTCAATGAATGAAAAGTTTCAGCACTCCAAAGGCTCACAGGAACGATGTGGGATTGAAATCCCTTGTGACCTGAGTAACTTAATTTGTTTGAAAAACTTTATTTACTTGTGAACACGGGAGAGCCAACATTTTATTTGGTTTGAGTGTGCACACTGGCAGAAGGGAAGTGGGTTCAGATCCCTGAGAACCTTGAACTGGAAGGTGACTAGGAATAACTCCCAAGAATTTTGCTCTGTGTTTGCTTAGAGACATGGGAATATTTATGGTAATACTGAAACCACAGTTTGATGGTTGTTTTAGAAAAAGAAACAGTTGCTGGTTTGGGAGCAGCCCCAGCATTTTATCCATAATGGTTACATAAGGGAAAAAATCCACCAATATGTGTTTTGAAAGCTGGGAGTCATCTATCAGCCTATAATGCTGAGCCCTTGGCCATCTGCTCTGCCTTCAGGGGAACAACAGCTGACAGGGTGAAGGGATGGAGAACCCCACACACACACCCTCACACACACCCAAAAACCCTTAAAAGGGCTGTTATATCTTTATTTAAAATGTACACTCCTTCCAGCCAGAAAACGTGTTTCAATCCTTACCTGGTGTTTGGTGGTTTCCTGTGTATGTTAACAGAAAGGTAGGTGGTACCAATTCCTCCTACGTTTCGTCTACTATTTTCATGCGTCTTCTTGAGAAAAAGTGTTGGCAGAAAATTTGAAAGTGTTCAATTCGAAAAGTTATAGGTAGAGATAGATAGGAATCCGCTATTGTATATTGTGACTGTTGTGTGATTGTTGCTATGGATGGGGTGAGGGGTAGGTATCTTCTGAGCCCACACCCCACGTGCAGAGTTGCGAGGCAGTCCCCACAGACCCGTCCCTAGATTTCTTGATGAGCAGTGAGGCAATCCTCACTGACTCCACACCTCCATATCATTATTAGAGAAAGATAGAACTACGTTATTGTATATCGTTATTGTATATTGTGACTATTGTGTGATTGTTGCTGTGGATGGGCAGAGTGGTGGATTTTTCAGAGCCCACTCTCCACACACAGAAGTGCGAGGCATTCCTCACAGACGCAATCCTAAAGTTCTCAATGAGTAGTGAAGCAATTCTCACAAACGCAATTTGATTCTATTGAATAATTTGTTTTTCCGTTAAGGGTTCAGTGTTCGTTCATCTCAACCATTAATTCACTATCTTGGATTCTGTTGAGGGTTTTGTTTTGTAGATCTTTTAATCGGGTATCAATAGTTTCTATTTTTGCTTGTTGGGGAGTTCCTTTATCGGTGTCCATTTGGGCTTGCATAGTGCCGTGTGCAGGGCATGATTTTGAGCCCTCTGTAGCTTCTGAATGTTGGTTTTGCTTAGGTCACGTGTTATTATGGCACCTATTCTAGAACTGGATGTATAAATAATTTATAGAGTTAGAGAAGCACATCTTTGTTTGCTCCCCAATTTTTACCTCTGATCATCTTTCAGAAAATTTATACATTTAGTAGCTCTAACCATAACGGAGTTTATGTGACTGTTTAAACTGAGGTTGCTATCAAGTATAAATCCTAAAAAATTGGCCTTGTTGCTTACTTCTGATTTGTGATCATATAACTGGAGATCAATACTAGGGACTGGTTTTTTAGCTCACCTGACTGAAAGTCAGGGTGAGCTTTTCTGATCGCTCTTCGTCCGTTGTCTGCCTGTACGTCCGTCCGTCATCCTGCGAGAAGGTGGTGTTTGAGCCTCTTTCTCCTAAACCACTGGCCACATTTTAATTAAATTTCATATAAGTAGTGGTTATAGAGGGGCATTTTGATTTTTATGCAAATTAGGTTTCAGCTCATATTGAGCAGAGGGGTGGGGAAAAAATGGCCAAATTTTTTGAAAATCTTCTAATGAACCACCACCAGTAGCAGAGACTTGATATATGGTATGCAGAGTTCGTTTGAGGTTTAGAATCAAGTTTGTTCAAGAGAAGTTTGTCCGGCATTATTTGCCTTCATTATGGGAGGGGCAAAAATTTTGGCTACGCCTAAAATTTCTATTTTCAAAACCATGAGGTCGATTTGAACCAAATTTGATATGAGATGATAATGGGTCATAAGTAGTTGATTGATAAAAAATTTTTTTTCTCATTGCCCTGTGGGAACCTCGTGAGCTAAAAATAGGAAAAACCTTAAAACTGCCATATCTCCAAAACTACATGGCACAGAGAATTCTTATTTTGTATAAAGCTTACTTTTATCCAGTAAAATAGAATGGTTAAAAAAAATCCCTATAGGTTTGATCACAAGGTACATTTTTCAGGACTTTGAAAAAGTGCTGAGTCAGCTCTTTTTAACACTGTAGGCAATGGGAAAAACATTAAAAAATCTTCTTCTCCAGATCCAGCAGGCAGAATCTTTTGATATTTGGTATGCAACATTGTAGGGTGAATCTGATTCAAGTTTGTTCAAATCGGCTCCCTGGGTTCATATTTGGGCTCAGTATAGGAGCCCAATTTCGAACTTAGTGCATTTCAGGCAAATTTCTTAAAAAATCTTCTTCTCCAGATCCAACAGGCAGAATCTTTTGATATTTGGTATACCACATTGTGGGTGGATCTGATTCAAGTTTGTTCAAATCGGCCCCCTGGATTCATATTTGGGCTCACTGTAGAAGCCTGAATTCGAACTTGGTGCATTTCAGGCAAATTTCTTGGAAAATCTTCTTCTCAAGATCCAGCAGGCAGAATCTTTTGATATTGGGTATGCACCATGCTTAGGGAGGGGGGGGGGAGAGATTCAAGTTTGTACAAGCCAAGTCCCTGGGTTCATATTTGGGCTCACTGTGGTAGCCCGAATTATAACTTAGTTCAAAATGAGGAATTCTCTTTACAAATCTTCTTCAGATCCATCAGTCAGAATGTTTTGATATTTGGGGTATGCAACATCCTTGGGGGGTGAGGGGGGTTGAGATTCAAGTTTGTTCAAGCCATGTCCCTTGGTCAATATTTGGGCTCACTGTGGGAGATTCAAGTTTGTTAAAACCAAGTCCCTGGCTTCATATATGGGCACTGTGGGAGCCCGAATTAT
This sequence comes from Pictodentalium vernedei, assembly GCA_031216915.1. Lineage (NCBI taxonomy): Eukaryota > Metazoa > Mollusca > Scaphopoda > Dentaliida > Dentaliidae > Pictodentalium > Pictodentalium vernedei. The sequence continues at coordinate 284,521 of CM062288.1, read as the reverse complement.
AACTTAGTTCAATATGAGAAATATTCTTTAAAAATCTTCTTTTTTTTCTTTTTTTTTTTACATCCACTGGTCAGAATCTTTGGACATTTGGTATAAGCTTTTCTAAGGAGGAGCAGATGCAACTTGTTGAAATCAATTAATTCTCTGGGTTGATATTTAGGCTACCATGTCAGGTGAGCGCCCTCAGGCCCCTTGGGGCCTCTTGTTTCTTTTTTCTTTGCTTCTTGAAGAATGTGACTCTGAGTTTTGGTGGCAGTGAGCTTGATGTGCCATAGGGCACACCAGCTCACAAGATTGCGAATGGTATCCTGCAGACAATTTTTAATTATGTTTCGGGACTTACTGGTGGCCATCCACATGCCTTTATCATCTGAGAACTGCGATGGTTCAGCACACTACTGTTTCTGTCATTCACATATATTATGAAAAGAAACGGGCTTAGGACCAATCCCTGTGGTGTGCTCGCCTCGAGTATTACTTCCTCTGACACCTCCTTGTTAACCCTCACTTTGATTTTTTGGTCAATTAGAAATGATATGATCCTCAGAATTTTAGTGAGTAATCCTATTTTCGCTAGTTTTATATCTCGTGCCATGGTGCCTTATCGAGTCGAATGCTTTTTCTACATCCAAGAAAAACATTGTTCCTATTTCATTTTGACTTAACCTGATTTCATATAACTGACCAGTCTATATACATGTTCGATTCCGTCTTTTCGACCCCTATATGCTCTTTGCCATTTGTTGAAAAAGTTGATTGATTCAAGATCGCTGCGGAGTCTCATGGTGAGAATCTGCTCAAATATTTTTCTAACACAGCTAAGCAGGCTAATTGGGTGGTAGTTAGAAGGGTTGGTAAGGTGTTTGTTAGGTTTAGGTATCATGACTCCTGTGACCACTGACATATGAGGTTTTCGAAAATTACTGTCATTATATAGTAAATCGTCAGCTTGGAAAGTGAACTCGATTCAAGATGAACACAGCGAGTCTCACAAGATCACAATGCCAAGCTTAGCTATGAACTGTGAACTAGGTTCAACAGGAATTCTGTTCAGCTGTGAATATTCAAAAAAATAATCAGCTGTGAATATTCGCTAAAGTAATTTTGACTATAACAACTAAAACAACACTGTTCTACTGAGTGTTTTCGTAAAAAAATTGGGGAGATTTACAATTAATTTCAAGAAGTGGGCAGATTGGGAACAAACGGTAGGATAGATCCGTACCTTTCAATAAGTAGGTCAACCAGACAGACTCATTCATATGATAACATTTTTATTTTCTTTATATTCCAGGTCCTTAAAGTATTGGAGATGAAAGGAGTCAGTTTGAGGATTCAAGTCCACACTTTTGAGAACATCATTTTTCTTGGTATTACATCTGGTTTCTCTTGGAACTACAGTTTCATTTATCAATAAAACATCACAATTCTGGGATTTTGTGTTGATCCTTTACTGAATCGACTTGCCTCAGATGAATGCATTGTTATTGAATAGCTAAAAATTGTCATATTTTGCCTTTAAATCATAGCCTATGACCCCTCACTGGAATGAGCACAACATGCTCATTCCACTGAAGTGTCATAAACTATGGTTTGCCTTCCAGGATGCCAAAGATTCTTTTTTTACAAGACTGAGAACCTGATCCAGATGCATCAATTGATGATAATATATCGATATTAATTTTATTGAACAATTGACTAATGATGTATTTGGGGAGGGAGAGGGGGGGGGGAGTCGGGGCAGAAATCAACAATGACCCTTGTTGGAGTTTTTCTGTATTTAGCGCTTGTAACATACAGGAATTACTCCAACTCGGGGGGGGGGGGGGGGGGGGGGGGGGGGGCGGGGAGCTTCCCCCTCGCAGCACTTGCAAATAGTCTCCATTAGCTGTTTGGCTCTGATATTGGCACTGCTCCCATCATGATTTTGTTCGTTTCGACCAAATCCTATTATTATGTTGTTGCGTGTATTCATTGTTTCTGGACAACTTTTTACTGTGCACCGCCAGTATGTTCGCTCCCCGCAATTGTTCTTTACTGTATATAGGTTTCCATGGTGAGCTACATTTTCTGTACCCTGTTTATTTCCAACAAACTCAACTTGGATTTCAGCACTTGCCATTATTACTGAACTTTTGGTTTGATATGAGGTTTCAATGAATGAAAAGTTTCAGCACTCCAAAGGCTCACAGGAACAATGTGGGATTGAAATCCCTTGTGACCTGAGTAACTTAATTTGTTTGAAAAACTTTATTTACTTGTGAACACGGGAGAGCCAACATTTTATTTGGTTTGAGTGTGCACACTGGCAGAAGGGAAGTGGGTTCAGATCCCTGAGAACCTTGAACTGGAAGGTGACTAGGAATAACTCCCAAGAATTTTGCTCTGTGTTTGCTTAGAGACATGGGAATATTTATGGTAATACTGAAACCACAGTTTGATGGTTGTTTTAGAAAAAGAAACAGTTGCTGGTTTGGGAGCAGCCCCAGCATTTTATCCATAATGGTTACATAAGGGAAAAAATCCACCAATATGTGTTTTGAAAGCTGGGAGTCATCTATCAGCCTATAATGCTGAGCCCTTGGCCATCTGCTCTGCCTTCAGGGGAACAACAGCTGACAGGGTGAAGGGATGGAGAACCCCACACACACACCCTCACACACACCCAAAAACCCTTAAAAGGGCTGTTATATCTTTATTTAAAATGTACACTCCTTCCAGCCAGAAAACGTGTTTCAATCCTTGCCTGGTGTTTGGTGGTTTCCTGTGTATGTTAACAGAAAGGTAGGTGGTACCAATTCCTCCTACGTTTCGTCTACTATTTTCATGCGTCTTCTTGAGAAAAAGTGTTGGCAGAAAATTTGAAAGTGTTCAATTCGAAAAGTTATAGGTAGAGATAGATAGGAATCCGCTATTGTATATTGTGACTGTTGTGTGATTGTTGCTATGGATGGGGTGAGGGGTAGGTATCTTCTGAGCCCACACCCCACGTGCAGAGTTGCGAGGCAGTCCCCACAGACCCGTCCCTAGATTTCTTGATGAGCAGTGAGGCAATCCTCACTGACTCCACACCTCCATATCATTATTAGAGAAAGATAGAACTGCGTTATTGTATATCGTTATTGTATATTGTGACTATTGTGTGATTGTTGCTGTGGATGGGCAGAGTGGTGGATTTTTCAGAGCCCACTCTCCACACACAGAAGTGCGAGGCATTCCTCACAGACGCAATCCTAAAGTTCTCAATGAGTAGTGAAGCAATTCTCACAAACGCAATTTGATTCTATTGAATAATTTGTTTTTCCGTTAAGGGTTCAGTGTTCGTTCATCTCAACCATTAATTCACTATCTTGGATTCTGTTGAGGGTTTTGTTTTGTAGATCTTTTAATCGGGTATCAATAGTTTCTATTTTTGCTTGTTGGGGAGTTCCTTTATCGGTGTCCATTTGGGCTTGCATAGTGCCGTGTGCAGGGCATGATTTTGAGCCCTCTGTAGCTTCTGAATGTTGGTTTTGCTTAGGTCACGTGTTATTATGGCACCTATTCTAGAACTGGATGTATAAATAATTTATAGAGTTAGAGAAGCACATCTTTGTTTGCTCCCCAATTTTTACCTCTGATCATCTTTCAGAAAATTTATACATTTAGTAGCTCTAACCATAACGGAGTTTATGTGACTGTTTAAACTGAGGTTGCTATCAAGTATAAATCCTAAAAAATTGGCCTTGTTGCTTACTTCTGATTTGTGATCATATAACTGGAGATCAATACTAGGGACTGGTTTTTTAGCTCACCTGACTGAAAGTCAGGGTGAGCTTTTCTGATCGCTCTTCGTCCGTTGTCTGCCTGTACGTCCGTCCGTCATCCTGCGAGAAGGTGGTGTTTGAGCCTCTTTCTCCTAAACCACTGGCCACATTTTAATTAAATTTCATAGAAGTAGTGGTTATAGAGGGGCATTTTGATTTTTATGCAAATTAGGTTTCAGCTCATATTGAGCAGAGGGGTGGGGAAAAAATGGCCAAATTTTTTGAAAATCTTCTAATGAACCACCAGTAGCAGAGACTTGATATGTGGTATACAGAGTTCGTTTGAGGTTTAGAATCAAGTTTGTTCAAGAGAAGTTTGTCCGGCATTATTTGCCTTCATTATGGGAGGGGCAAAAATTTTGGCTATGCCTAAAATTTCTATTTTCAAAACCGTGAGGTCGATTTGAACCAAATTTGATATGAGATGATAATGGGTCATAAGTAGTTGATTGATACAAAAAAAAATTTTCTCATTGCCCCGTGGGAACCTCGTGAGCTAAAAATAGGAAAAACCTTAAAACTGCCATATCTCCAAAACTACACGGCACAGAGAATTCTTATTTTGTATAAAGCTTACTTTTATCCAGTAAAATAGAATGGTTAAAAAAAATCTCTATAGGTTTGATCACAAGGTACTTTTTTCAGGACTTTGAAAAAGTGCTGAGTCAGCACTTTTTAACACTGTAGGCAATGGGAAAAACATTAAAAAATCTTCTTCTCCAGATCTAGCAGGCAGAATCTTTTGATATTTGGTATGCAACATTGTAGGGTGGATCTGATTCAAGTTTGTTCAAATCGGCTCCCTGGGTTCATATTTGGGCTCAGAATAGGAGCCCAATTTCGAACTTAGTGCATTTCAGGCAAATTTCTTAAAAAATCTTCTTCTCCAGATCCAACAGGCAGAATGTTTTGATATTTGGTATGCCACATTGTGGGTGGATCTGATTCAAGTTTGTTCAAATCGGCCCCCTGGATTCATATTTGGGCTCACTGTAGAAGCCTGAATTCGAACTTGGTGCATTTCAGGCAAATTTCTTGGAAAATCTTCTCAAGATCCAGCAGGCAGAATCTTTTGATATTGGGTATGCACCATGCTTAGGGAGGGGGGGGGGGGGAGGGGGAGAGATTCAAGTTTGTACAAGCCAAGTCCCTGGGTTCATGTTTGGGCTCACTGTGGTAGCCCGAATTATAACTTAGTTCAAAATGAGGAATTCTCTTTACAAATCTTCTTCAGATCCCGCAGTCAGAATGTTTTGATATTTGGTATGCAACATCCTGGGGGGGGGGGGGGGGGGGGGTTGAGATTCAAGTTTGTTCAAGCCATGTCCCTTGGTCAATATTTGGGCTCACTGTGGGAGATTCAAGTTTGTTAAAACCAAGTCCCTGGCTTCATATATGGGCACTGTGGGAGCCCGAATTATAACATAGTTCAATATGAGGAATATTCTTTAAAAATCTTCTTTTTTTTTTTTTTTTAGATCCACTGGTCAGAATCTTTGGATATTTGGTATAAGTTTTTCTAAGGAGGAGCAGATGCAACTTGTTGAAATCAATTAATTCTCTGGATTGATATTTAGGCTACCATGTCAGGTGAGCGCCCTCAGGCCCCTTGGGGCCTCTTGTTTTGTTTTTTTTTGCTTCTTGAAGAACCTGACTCTGAGTTTTGGTGGCGGTGGGCTTGATGTGTCATAGGGCACACCAGCTCACAAGATTGCGAATGGTATCCTGCAATTTTTAATTATGTTTCGGGACTTACTGGTGGCCATCCACATGCCTTTATCATCTGAGAACTGCGATGGTTCAACACACTACTGTTTCTGTCATTCACATATATTATGAAAAGAAATGGGCTTAGGACCGATCCCTGTGGTGTGCTCGCCTCGAGTATTACTTCCTCTGACACCTCGTTGTAAACCACCCTCACATTGATTTTTTGGTCAATTAGAAATGATATGATCCTCAGAATTTTAGTGAGTAATCCTATTTTCGCTAGTTTTATATCTCATGCCATGGTGCCTTATCGAGTCAAATGCTTTTTCTACATCCAAGAAAAACACTGTTCCTATTTCATTTTGACTCAACCTGATTTCATATAACTGACCAGTCTATATACATGTTCGATTCCGTCTTTTCGACCCCTATATGCTCTTTGCCATTTGTTGAAAAAGTTGATTGATTCAAGATTGCTGCGGAGTCTCATGGTGAGAATCTGCTCAAATATTTTTCTAACACAGGTAAGCAGGCTAATTGGGTGGTAGTTAGAAGGGTTGGTAAGGTGTTTGTCAGGTTTAGGTATCATGACTCCTGTGACCACTGACATATGAGGTTTTCGAAAATTACTGTCACTATATAGTAAATCGTCAGCTTGGAAAGTGAACTCAATTCAACATGAACACAGCGAGTCTCAGAAGATCACAATGCCAAGCTTAGCTATGAACTGTGAACTAGGTTCAACAGGAATTCTGTTCAGCTGTGAATATTCAAAAAAATAATCAGCTGTGAATATTCGCTAAAGTAATTTTGACTATAACAACTAAAACAACACTGTTCTACAGAGTGTTTTCATAAAAACATTGGGGAGATCTACAATTAATTTCAAGAAGTGGGCAGATTGGGAACAAACGGTAGGATAGATCCCTACCTTTCAATAAGTAGGTCAACCAGACAGACTCATTCATATGATAACATTTTTATTTTCTTTATATTCCAGGTCCTTAAAGTATTGGAGATGAAAGGAGTCAGTTTGAGGATTCAAGTCCACACTTTTGAGAACATCATTTTTCTTGGTATTACATCGGGTTCCTCTTGGAACTACAGTTTCATTTATCAATAAAACATCACAATTCTGGGATTTTGTGTTGTTCCTTTACTGAATCGACTTGCCTCAGATGAATGCATTGTATTAAATAGCTAAAAATTGTCATATTTTGCCTTTAAATCATAGCCTATGACCCCTCACTGGAATGGGCACAACATGCTTATTCCACTGAGGTGTTATAAACTATGGTTTGCCTTGCAGAATGCCAATGATTCTTTTTTTTACAAGACTGAGAACCTGATCCAGATGCATCAATTGATGATAATCTATCGATATTAATTTTATTGAACAATTGACTAATGATGTATTTGGGGGGGGGGGGGGGGGGGGGGAGTCGGGGCGGAAATCAACAATGACCCTTGTTGGAGTTTTTCTGAATTTAGCGCTTGTAACATACAGGAATTACTCCAACTCGAGTTGTTGTTTCCAGTCCCCTGTATTCCGCCCCATTTTGTTCTGTTTTTTCACAACACTTAATTGATATGGGTCGTCAAACTCCTTGGAGTTGGAGAGATCAAATCAGCTTGATCAAACAAAATGCACTAGAGCGGAGGGGGGTGGGGGGGAGAACAGGGCCCAGAATTTTTGGTGGACATATTGACACGCCTGATCTGACAGTCGCAGGAAGGCTTTTGATACAGGCCTGCGACGCTGGAGGAGGTGGTCAAGTACGTACATGCAGAGTTGCATTACTGACTTTGTGCACACACAAGGATGTTATCTTGAAATTTCATCAAATAACATTGGTACCAATGATATTCAATTTTGCCATTTCATTTATAACTTAACAAGTTCAAGTTTGTCAAGTTGAGCTGCAGTGTCATTGACACTTTCATTATTTTTATACGCCCATCATTTTTTGATGGACGTTATTATGTTATGGCATTGTCCGTCTGTCTGTCTGTCCATAAACAATTTTTGTGTCGCCTACTCTTCCAAAGATTTGCATGCTATATTGTTCAAACTTTACAAACTTGCCATTGTGCATATGACAAGGGCAGGTAACTCTGTTTAGTATTTCCAGATTTATGCTCCCTTTTAGTACTTAAAACATTACAGTTTTGTGTTGCCTACTCCTTCAACATTTTACATGCTATATTGTTCAAACTTTGCACACATGTTGATCACCAATTGCTGTTGTGCATGTGACAAGAGCAGGTAACTCTGTTTTGTATTTCCAGAGTTATGTCCCCCCTTTCAGTAGGTAAAACATTACAGTATTGTGTCGTCTACTCCTTCAACATTTTACATGCTATATTGTTCAAACTTTGCACACATGTTGATCACCAATATGCATGTGACAAGAGCAGGTAACTTCGTTTTGTATTTCCAGAGTTATACACCCTTTTAGTACTTGAAACATCACAGTATTGTGTCGCCTACTCTTTCAATATTTACATGCTACAATGTTCAAACATTGTACACATGTTGATCACCAATTGCTATTGTTCATGTGACAAGTGCAGGTAAGTCAGTTTTGTATTTCCAGAGTTATCCCCCCTTTTAGTACTTAAAACATTACAGTATTGAGTTGCCTACTCCTTCAACATTTTACATGCTATATTGTTCAAACTTTGCACACATGGTAATCACCAATTGCTGTTGTGCATGTGACAAGAGCAGGTAACTCTGTTTGTATTTCCAGAGTTATGCCCCCTTTTAGTACTTGAAACATTATTGTGTCGCCTACTCCTTCAACATTTTACATGCTATATTGTTCAAACTTTGCACACATGGTGATCACCAATTGTCATTGTGCATGTGACAAGAGCAGGTTACTCCATTTTGTATTTCCACAGTTATGTTACTTTTAGTACTTAAAACATTACAGTATTGTGTCGCCTTCTCCTTCAACATTTTACATGCTATATTGTTCAAACTTTGCACACATATTGATCACCAATTACCATTGTGCATGTGACAAGAGCAGGTAACTCTGTTTTGTATTTCCAGAGTTATGCCCCCTTTTATTACTTAGTTTAAACAGTATTTATTCAATAATTGACATGTGTATACATCTCACAATAACAAAGGGATAACAAAAAAATTCTGAACAGCACTAGATACAATAGTATACACAAAGCAAGGAAAGCAGATTACTACGTAGGGGAGGAATTCGACAGAAAGCTGAAGCTTATGTAAGTCGTCTCCCTTTTAATACTTGAAACATTACACTATTGTGTCGCCTACTCCAACATTTTACTTGCTTTATTGTTCAAACTTTGCACCCATGTTGATCATCAATTGTCATTGTGCATGTGACAGAAGCAGATAACACAATTTTATTTTTAAACGACGAGAATCCTCGCCGTTTATAGCTATATATATTATGATCCTCAAAATGTCCTTTTCCATGGCGCCACCTATCATCAATCGTTATCAATGAAGTTAACCTGTCAATGAATAGACGCTACCATTGTAAACGGCGAGGAGAATCTTCTACAGCAGCCTTGTTTTTATTTTGTGAAGACCACAGATCGATTAATATGAAAATGTGAAAACAGGTGAATTACCCTTTACCCCAGACACATGGCAGGGGGGGTCAGACATAGTCGAGTCAGCAAAAATTTCAAACTTTACCCCAGAGAAGCTTGTGCATGTTCCAATTTTGACGGGCGTATGTTGCCCCGCTCAGCGGTGCTCTTGTTGGGTTATGCATTATTGGTGTCTAGAGGAAGCTTCCTTTCAATTTTAGATCAGCTAGCCAATTCAATACCGGTATGGCCACCATGGTGGTCATATTGAATTTGATTTCCTTACAAGAACTAATCAGAGCTGTCTTGAATCATTTTTATTTTTGAATTATGCATTGTTGGTGTCTTGAGGAAGCTTCCTTTCAATGTTGGACCAGTTTTTTTGATGAGCTAACCAATTCAATATGGCCACCATGGTGGCCATATTGAATTTAGTTTCCGACCAATAACTAATGAATGCTGACTTCAGTCATTTTTATTTTTGAATTTTGCATTGTTGTTGTCTAGAGGAAGCTTACTTTCAATGTTGGACCAGTTAGCTGAACCAAGATGGTCGCCAGTGGCCAATTCATGATGGCTTCCATGGCTGACATCTTGTATTTGGCTTCAGTCCAATAACAAATGAGGGAGCAAGGTGGTTCAGTGGTAGACTGTTGGACTTCTATGCTTAGAGGTCCCGAGTTCTATCCCCATCGAGGATGACCTGCGTTGTGTCCTTGGGCAAGGCACTTTATCCCGGTTGCCTACATGGGGGCACAATGACACTGTGTACTAAGGTGTACTGCACGTCGATGGTGCACATGTCTTCAACTGCTGTAACCCTGCTTGGGCGGAGCTTGGACAGAGTTAGAATGTTGAAGAGCTGACAACTGCTCGTCGATGCTCAGTGGTTCTCTCTGGGTACTCTGGCTTCCTCCACTTGTGAAACTGTCACGGTCATGATTAGCCATTGTGCATAAGTATATGACCTTAAAAACTCAATAAATAATTATAATAACAAATGAATACTGCTCGAAATTTTTTGGTTATGCATCTTTGGTGTCAAGAGAAAGCTTCCTTTCGATTTTAGTTGAGATAACCAATTCAATATGGCCACCATGGTGGCCATCTTGAAGTTGGTTTCTGTCCAATAACTTATAAATGCTGATTCAAATCAATTTAATTTTTTTTTTGTGATGCATTGTTGGTATTAAGAAGAGGCTTTTGATTTAGGTTGTACCCCCGAGAGACCTACCTACCATATTATGACACCACTCTTGGGGCATATGCCATGCTTTGTGTTGCTCTTGTATATTTTGTGAATTTCGCCAACCACTGTACTCTGTACGTAATTCGATAATATGATGTGATGTAATGCACTGTTGGAAGGGCTCATAGAGCCGTTTACAAGAGTGTGTCACATCACAACATTTCATCATCAAATAATCATAATAGTAGGTTTTATCATCATTACAATCTAGATCATGGTTCTGGAAAAGTTAACAAATGAATAAAATGACAATTCCAGTCAAGATATTTGTTGAATGTAGGTGAATGAAATTGAACACCTTATTTCTTTTTGGCTGAACGATCATTCGCCCAATACGTACAACCCTATCCTGATAGCCCTTGAAAATCATCGTCAGTTTCCTTGAAAAGTGCTTGAATAGTGTTTAACTGGTAGAGTGCTAAATTGTTTTTGGTCTACAGAATTTGTTCATATATCTTTGCCTTGTTACAATTTATGGGCGAGTGCCTGTAGGCACTTTCCCATAAATTGTAACAAGACAAGTCCTTACAGACTAAATAACATCACTTCAAAGATATTATGGAGCACATCCACTGAGTATGAAGATTTCAAGTTGTGGTGCCTTCACCTCAGAATAAAGCCCAAATATGGACTTCCAGCACTTTACCAGTTAAATTTGTTTCGCTGATATTAGTGGGAACTCTAGTGCTGTAGGAGTAGGAATGAATTGTTACTGAGCCTGCAGATTTCATGATTATTTTCTTGCTTGCTCATAGCCGGCAAATTGAACAGTGTGTATTCGCCTCATTGATGGATAAGCTGAAACTGCCAGATAGACTAAGTGGCGAGAATCCATGCAGGTCACTCGAGTCCAGTTCCCTCCCAGTAAGATACTTTATTACATGACTGTAATTTAACAGCTAAGTATCACTACTGTTTGACGATCTTTTCCTGGTCCCCGGAAAATCCACAGTGTGGAATCCGATTGCATATCACTATAGCAATACAGACTCGTTACTGGTGAGTTCGAATTCACATAATTAGCTGTTCCGGTTGCAAAGAGTACTTTATTCTGAGTTGGAATAGGTACGCTCGAACAGCAGTCCAGGTCAAAAGGAAAGTTGACTGTTCACTTCGTTACATATCCATGTGCATCAGGGGGTTCCCCGGAAGTGCGCACCTGTTACAGAAATTAGTGTAAACAAAAATAGTTCTTTCTTACTTCAATCAAATTTACAAAAAAAAAAGGTTGGATAATTGTTAATGCAAGCGTTGGCATGCAATGTTGCCCTATAAGTCATATAATAAACCTTTTATCTCTGCAGTGAAGTGATTTAGATCCAGCAATTTGACCTCTTCAACTCGACATCATAGTATCACTGAACTAAATATTTGAATTAGAAATACCCGCCTTGAAATGTTGCACTCGGAAGTGATGCAATCTCTAAAAATAAACTGCCTTGGGAAAATAAATTGTTTCAATAAATGTTTGAAGCATTCTATTGACATCTTGCATTATTGATGAATATTCCAGATAAAAAAGAGGGTAGTTTGATGACTTTTTGAACCTAAAAAATACAATGTACATTTGGTGTGTTTTTGTAGGGAATTCCCTGGAAAATATGTGCATGTGACCGGTACTTCCCTTGCTGTCAATTTTTCTCTCTTATTTGTTGCATGACCCCCCTGTTTTGGGGTAAAAAAAAGTTGTCTGAAGGGCTATACTTGGCAAAGATATTTGAATGCCAAAATTAAAGTGACGCGATCATTTTTTTTTTTGCCTGAACGTTATAATGGTCGCCTATGGGAAAATATTTAGTTCCGTGATACCTATAGGAAATATGGGTTTTTTTTGCTTCCAAACCAGGCTCAGTTATTATTTTAGGATTATTTCACAATTAAATGTTCATTGGGGGATCACAAACCCTAGAGAACTGTTTTGTTGTTTTGAAAAGTTGTATTTTTGTCACAGTCAGCAACAAAGGATATATATTGCCAAAACTAAGGCTGTTAATGCAAGCAAATTCACATCTTGAGCAAGTGTATTCCCCAGGAACACACTATAACCTTAACCTCTGGCAGCTGCTAACTAACAGCCTACCTTACCCTATTAACACAGTTATTTAAACCATGGTTCCCCTTCATAGTACTAGGGGCAGGGTGACTCCAACATTCAACCCCCCTTCCAAAACACCATTCAAACACACAGCCAAACAACATGTACTGCACTTCTATTCACTGGTATTCAGAAGTTTTTCTCTTCTATATTATGCTTTTTAAAATGTCAGAAAGCAAGTCCTTCACTGAAAGAGTATTTTGGAACACAAGGTTGGGGAGGGGAGGGGGCTACAGTGGAAGAATAACATAGTAAAGTGACAAATGTGAATGAATGACACTTGTGCATAGCTACCAATATAGTAGCCTGGTACTAGTGCTGTCATAGTTCCCATGATACAGCACAAATTTACAGTGACAGTTATGAAATATTGCTCTCACATTGAACCAAGTCCTCCTCCCATACACACTTAACCCTTATGCTGGTGATAAACATTTGAAAAGACTGTACAACATATTTTTAGTGGCTGAAGTTAATATCATAACTTTCAGTTTCTTATAATTTACTTTGAGACTGCAGCACTCATGGTCCACCGAGTTATTTTTCTATTTGACTATCTTGTCCTGGCTACTCCACTATATTTTTCATTGCATGTCATTCAGTACTCTAATGTAGACTTCCTAAATGTGTGACTGAAATTCTATCTGTCTGTCTGTCTCCTGTCTGTCTATCTATCTCCCTGTCTATTCATCAGAGAAGTTTTTTCTTTGTTTTTTATTTACCTGTGTCTGCATTTTCAATAATTGGCAGCTATCTTTCACTCCCCCACCCCACCCACACAAATACATTGAACATCAAAGACCACTATATTCTTGTTGCAAATCCCAGATTAATTCTCTTCGAAAACATATTTTCTTCAATTTCACTCTTTTTGGCAGAATGGGTGTCTGTGGGAACTGAAACAAAAGTTGTGAAAGTGCACTGATGGGTACTTGCAGCACAAGTATAGTACTGTAGAATCAATGTTTGATTGTTTTAGGCATTTGACATTGTTATGAGTTACCACAATAGCAGGTACTGCTTTCCTTTAGAAAAAAAACACTGTTTTATGTTTTGTCAGTGCCATAGCAATGACTCTCTATGTGCCTTAACTGAGAAAACTGATTCTTTCTTTCACAAAAATTGTTAAGCTATTCATCAAACACAAGGTGAAATGTCTTCAGAAGCCAGAATGTGATTTAAAATCTATCACAAATGGGAATTTAATCTCACAAGGGGTTTGATTTGGGTCAATATAAATTAATTTCTGAATTATGTCATAGATTTTGATGAAAAGGGGCATAGCATGGGGTCCTATTCAGGGCTGTATTTTACTACATGATTAGGTAGAAGAAAATTTTACATCAGCTCTTAGAATAAAATGGAAGAGTCCTTTTATATTGGTGAAATATATAGCTGCAGCCCCAATTTTTGAAACAAAATTGACATTCATATTGTTTCGTGGGGTGGGGGGCACTGTTTTGCTTGTGGCATGCTTAAATGAGAGAAAAAAGTTTCCAAAAATATTGTGTACTGATGCAGATTTTAGTTTTATTTTGGGATCAGGGTAGTTTTTGTATACCGCTGTCCATCTGTCCATCCGTCTGTCCATCCGGTCATATGTCATGCGATAACTCAAGAACGCTTTGAGAGATTTTCGTGATTTTTGGGTAGGTGTTGTATATCGATGGAGGGAAGCTCCCTTTCGTTTAGTGTCACCGTTCGATTAGTCATTCCAGAATTATGGGACTTAATTACTGAGAAAATTGTTGATTTTTTACACGTTGTACGATAACTGGAGAATGCTTTGAGAGATTTTCGTAATTTTTGGGTAGGTGGTGTATATCGATGGAGGGAAGCTCCCTTTCATTTAGTGTCGACGTTCGATTAGTCATTCCAGAGTTATAGGACTTTATTACTTAGAAAATTGTTGATATTTTACACGTCGTACGATAACTCAAGAACGCTTTGAGAAATTTTTGGGTAGTTTGGGTAGGTGGTGTATATCGATGGAGGGAAGCTCCCTTTCGTTTAGTGTCGCCGTTCGATTAGTCATTCCAGAGTTATGGGACTTTATTACTTAGAAATTTGTCGATTTTTTACACGTCGTACGATAACTCGAGAACGCTTCGAGAGATTTTCACGATTTTTTGGTAGGTGGTTTATGTTGATGGAAGGAAGCTCCCTTTCGGTTGGTGTCACCGCTCGATTAGTCATTCAAGAGTTACGGGACTTTATTTTTCACATGTCGAACAATAACTTAAAAATGCTTAGAGCAATTTTCATGATTTTTTGGTTGCAAGTATATTTTGATAGAAGGAATCTCCCTTTTGATTTGTGTCACTGTCTGATTTGTCATTCCAGAGTTATGGGACTTTATTCATCAAAATATAGGCAATTTTCCATATGTTGGACTTTGAGCAGTTTTCATGATTTTTTGGTGGCAAGTATATGTAACCTGACAAGTACACATGTATACTCATATTGTGTGGTTCCCTCTTGTAATTAATAACGGGCGTATCATGCACTCGTGGCGCAGCTGTTTATTAAAGAAAGCTATAAATTCTCATCCCTCTCAGCTAATTTATTAGGTAAGGGGCTAGAAAAATCCTTTGGGGGTAATACCAGTTTTTAAGCACATTTGTCACAGTTTGGACACTTTTCCTTAAAAGAGCAAATTTCCCATGTTTTTGACTCGTTAAAAGCCAAAAGTTGGATTCTAATGCAGAAATGACTCTTTTATCTCATGAAAGTTGTAAAATATCTCTTTGATAGTGTTGGAGATAATTATAGGTATCACTGAACTAATTATTGAATTGGAGAAATACCCGCCTTGAAATGTTGCACTCGGAAGTGATGCAATCTCTAAAAATAAACAGCCTTGGGTAAATAAATTGTTTCAATAAATGTTTGAAGCATTCTATCTATTCATCTTGCATTATAGATGAATATTCCAGATAAAAAAGAGGGTGATTTGATGACTTTTTGAACCTAAAAAATACAATTTACATTTGGTGTGTTTTTGTAGGGAATTCCCTGGAAAATATGTGCCTGTGGCCGGTACTTCCCTTGCTGTCAATTTTTCTCTCTCATTTGTTGCATGACCCCTGTTTTGGGATCAGAAAAAGTTGTCTGAAGGGCTATACTTGACAAAGATATTTGAATGCTAAAATTAAAGTGATGCGATCATATTTTCTTTTGCCTGAACGTTACTATGGTCACCTATGGGGAAATATTTAGTTCTGTGATACCTATAATAGAACCCAGGTCACTTCACTGTAGTGATATGTATTTATCAGTTAACCCTTTAACCAATGTAATGGCCAAAAACAACCAGCGCTATTCACAAACATCACCATCCAATTTTCCTATTTTTTAGCTCAACTTTGACGAAGTCAAATTTGAGCTATTGTCATGGCCCGTCGTCCGTCTGTCCATCCGTCTGCCCGTCTGTCCGTACGTCAACAATCGGCTATGGCTCGGGCTAGAGGTCGTATTTATGAACCGATCTTTACGAAACTTCTTGTGTACCTTTGTTATGACCCTGGGACGGGAACGAGTGTTTTTAGGTGTGGTCCGAAATTCAAGATGGCTGCCAGTGGCCATTTTGTACCGATGATGCAAAAATCAGTTTTTTGTACAGAACTTCTGTATGAAAGTTCTGATTTGAATAAAGTTTTGTATAAATGTTTAGTACCATGGGATACATCACATATAATACGGGTTTTTTTCTCGTGCGTAAATTATGCAAATTAGACTGACTTTAATTTATTTAGTGTTACTTTCAGAGCTGTAAGTGCCAAGCTGCTATGGCTCGGGCTAGAGGCCGTATTTATGAACCGATCTTTACGAAACTTCTTGGGTACCTTTGTTATGACCGTGGGACGAGAACGAGTGTTTTTGGGTGCGGTCCAAAATTCAAGATGGCTGCCAGCCGCCATTTTGTACCGATGATGCAGAAATCTGTTTTTGTACAGAACTTCCATATGAAAGCTCTGATTTGAATAATTTTTTGTATGAATGTTTAGTACCATGGGATACATCACACATATAATACAGGTTTTTTTCTCGTGCGTAAATTGTGCAAATTAGACTAATTTTGATGTTTTTGGTGTTACTTTCAGCACTGTACGTGCAAATGCCAATACGGCTCGGGCTAGAGGCCGTATTTATGAACCGATCATTACGAAACTTCTTGGGTACCTTTGGTATCTCCGTGGGACGAGAACGAGTCTTTTTGGGTCCGGTCCGAAATTCAAGATGGCCGATGGCAGCCATTTTGTACAAAATTAGGTGCAATCAGATTTTTGCACAGAACTTCCATATGAAAGTGCTGATTTGAATAATTTTTTGTGTGAATGTTTAGTACCATGGGATACATCACATATAATACAGGTTTTTTTCTCGTGCAGAAATTATGCAAATTAGATGAACTTTGATTTTTTCAGTGCGACTTCCACACAGTAAGTACACATGTCAATATGGCTCAGACTAGAGTCTGTATTTATGAACTCATCTTCACGAAATGTCTTGGGTACCTTTGTTATCACCTTGGGATGAGAACGAGTGTTTCTGGTTACGGTCTAAAATTCAAGATGGCTGCCAGTGGCCATTTTGTACCGAAATTAGGTCTAATCAGTTTTTTGTACACAACTTCTATACAGCTCAGACTAGAGGCCATATTTATGAACCAATCTTTACGAAACTTCTTGGGTACCTTTGTTATCACCGTGGGATGAGAACGAGTGTTTTTGGGTGTGGTCCGAAATTCAAGATGGCCACCAGCAGCCATTTTGTACCAAAATTAGTGCAATCAGTCTTTTGTACAGAACTTCTGTATGAAAGTTCTGATTTGAATAAATTTTTGTATGAATGTTTACTAACATGGAATACATCACATATTGTAAGGGTTTTTTTTTTTCATGCAGAAATTATGCAAATTAGATGAACTTTGATTTATTCAGTGCTACTTACACAATGTGAGCACACATGTCAATACGGCTCAGGGTAGAGTCTGTATTTATGAACCGATCTTCACAAAACTTCTTGAGTACCTTTGTTATCACCTTGGGACGAGAATGAGTGTTTCTGAGTACTGTCCAAAATTCAAGATGGCTACCAGTGGCCATTTTGTACCAAAATTAGGTCCAATCAGTTTTTTGTCACAAGTTCTGTACAGCTCGTATTTATGAATTGATCTTCACAAAACTTCTTGGGTACCTTTGTTTTCACCTTGGGACAGGAACAAGTGTGTTTTGGGATGCCTTTGTTATCACGGTGCTATGAGAACAAATATTTTGGGGTTCAGTCAGACCCACTCTGGGACTCAAAGATTTCTTTTCTAGTTTAACATCTGACTGTTACCCACCTTTACAATACTTTACCTTTTCCATTTGTTACAGGCAATGGTCAGTATTTATGTACAGACCGTTACAATACTTTATATGTACCTTTGTTATCAGGTCATTACCTAGATGTTTGTCATTGCTGTGTCACATACTACACGTGCATGTCTTTGTCTTGACAAGTTGAGCTACAGTGTCATTGACACTTTCATTTCCCTTTTTTATTTCAAAAACATAGCTTGTGACACCTCATTGGAATGAGTTCAGCGAGCATGTGCCACTGAGGGTCCATAAGCTATGTTTTTGATGCAAAAAATGAAAAAAATTAGCTATTCAAGAATTTTATTTGTAAGTGTCGTCTGCCTTTTGTGTTAGATAAATGATTAATACACAATAATAGGAAAACCATTTAGTCATTTTTAGCTCACCTGACTGAAAGTTGGGGTGAGCTTTTCTTATCACTCTTCGTCCGTCGTCCTGCATGAAGGTTGTGTTTGAGCCTCTTTCTCCTAAACCACTGGCCACATTTTAATTAAATTTCATGTAAGTAGTGGTTTATATAGGGGGCATTTGGGTTTTTCTTCAAATTGGATTTATGCTCATATTGTGGGGTGGGGCCAAAATGCACAAACTTTTAAAAAATCATCTTCTCATGAACCAGCCATAGCAGAGACTTGATATTTGGTATGCAGCTTCCATTTGAGGTGTAGACTCAAGTTTGTTCAAGAGAAGTTTGACGGGTAATATGTACCTTTGTTCTCAGAGGGGCAAGAATTTTTGCCCCACCAAAATTTCTATTTTCTGAACCCAGAGGCCGATTTGAACCAAATTTAATATGAGGTATTATTGGGTTATAAGTACTTGATTTATGCAAAAAAAATTTTTCCTGCAACCCCGTGGGAACCGCAGGAGCTAAAAATAGAAAACAATTAAAACGCCGGTATCTCCAAAACTGCACGGCACCAACGGTGTGAAGCTTCCTTAGGACCAACAGAAAGGATTGGTAAATAAAAATGCCATCGGTTTTATCATAGGGTACAGTTTCGGGACTGACTCAGCACTTTTTAACACTGTAGGCAATGGGAAAAACATTAAAAAATCTTCTCCAGATCCAGCAGGCAGAATCTTTTGATATTTGGTATGCAACATTGTAGGGTGGATCTGATTCAAGTTTGTTCAAATTGGCCCCCTGGGTTCATATTTGGGCTCAGTATAGGAGCCTGAATTCGAACTTAGTGCATTTCAGGCAAATTTCTTAAACAATCTTCTTCTCCAGATCCAGCAGGCAGAATCTTTTGATATTTGGTATGCAACATTGTGGGTGGATCTGATTCAAGTTTGCTCAAATTAGCTCCCTGGGTTTATATTTAGGCTCACCAGCATAGGAGCCCAAATTTGATCTTAGTGCATTTCAGGCAAATTTCTTTGAAAATCTTCTTCTCAAGATCCAGCAGCAGAATCTTCTGATATTGGGTATGCACCATGCTTAGGAGGGTGAGATTCAATTTTGTTCAAGCCAAGTCCCTGGGTTCATATTTGGGTTCACTGTGGTAGCCCGAATTATATTTTAGTGCAAAATGAGGAACTTTCTTTAAAAATCTTCTTCAGATCCAGCAGTCAGAATGTTTTGATATTTGGTATGCAGCATCCTTAGGGGGTGGGATTCAAGTTTGTTCAAGCCATGTCCCTAGGTCCATATTTGGGCTCACTGTGGGAGCCCGAATGATAATTTAGTTCAAAATGAGGAATTTTGTATAAAAATCTTCTTCTTCAGATCCAGCAGTTGGAATGTTTTGATATTTGGTATGCAGTATTCTTAGGAGGGTGAGATTCAAGTCTGTTCAAGCCATGTCCCTATTTGGGCTCACTATGGGAGCTTGAATTGTAACTTAGTTTGAAATGAGGAATTTTCTTAAAAAATCTCCTTCTTCAGATCCAGCAGTCGGAATGTTTTGATATGTGGTGTGTAGCATCTTTGGGGGGGGGGGGGGGGATTCAAGTTTGTTAAAGCCAAGTCCCTGGGTCCATATTTGGGCTCCTTGTAGCCCGAATTATAACTTAGTCAATATGAGGAATTTTTCTTTAAAAAAGCAGTCGGAATGTTTTGATATTTGGCATGCAGCAACCTTAGGGTGCTGAGATTCAAGTTTGTTCAAGCCAAGTCCCTTGGTTCATATTTGGGCTCACTATGGGAGCCCGAATGACAACTTAGTTCAAAATCAGGAATTTTCTTTAAAAATCGTCTTCAGATCCAGCAGATGAATGCTTTTGATATTTTTTATGCAGCATCCTTAGGGGGGTAAGATTCAAGTTTGTTCAAGCCACGTCCCTAGGTCCATATTTAGGCTCATTGTGGGAGCTTGAATTGTAACTTAGTTCAAAATGAGGAATTTTCTTTAAAAATCTTCTTCTTCAGATCCAGCAGTCAGAATGTTTTGATATTTGGTGCATCCTTGGGGGGGGGGGGGGGGGGGGGAGATTCAAGTTTGTTAAGCCAAGTCACTGGGTTCATATGTGGGCTCCCTGGGGGAGCCTGAATTATAACTTAGTTCAATAAGAGGAAAATTCTTTAAAAATCCTTTTTTTTTTTAGATCCACTGGTCAGAATCTTTGGATATTTGGTATAAGCTTTTCTAAGGAGGAGCAGATGCAACTTCTTAAAATCAATTCTCTGGATTGATATTTAGGCTACCATGTCAGGTGAGCG